>CAUYRH010103303.1:0-32310 GCA_963574655.1 Perodicticus potto | reverse complement strand
GCCATGGCATCACAGCTCACAGCAACCTCCAATTCCTGGGCTCAAGAGAGTCTCCTGCCTCTGCCTCCCAAGTAGCTGGGACTACAGGCGCCCGCCACAATGCCCAGCCATTTTTTGGTTGCAGCCGTCATTGTTGTTTGGCGGCCTGGGCTGGATTCGAACCCGCCAGCTCAGGTGTACGTGGCTGGCGCCTTAGCCTGTTGAACCACAAGCGCTAAACCTTAAAGTGGAAATTCAATAGTGCCTACTAGCACTCTTCAGCCCTGGCTACTACTAATCTACTTTCTAACTCTACGGATTTGCCTATTTTTTTTTTTGGTGGGGGGAGTTGTTTGTTTGTTTGATATATTAAAAAGCTTTATTTGCAGGGGAGCAGAAATTTAATTGAATAGGCCAAATCCCATATCATAATCTGATTCTTTGGACTCCTTTTCATCTTTCTTTTCCTCTGCTACAGCAGGAGTGGGACCAGCAGTGGGAGCACCTAGGGCAGCAGAGACGGCCACAGCCCCATAAGCAGGTAACTGGCAAGCTTGCCAGCACCCTGGGCAATGACATCTTCAGTGTTTGGATTTACCTATTTTGGCTAATTCTCATAGATACAATTCTAGCATCTGTGGCCTTTGGTGTCTGGCTTCTTTCACTGAACATGACGTTTTCAAGGTTCACCCATGTGGTAGCACAAATTATCCTTCATTCCTTTTCATGGTTGGATAGTATTCCATTGTATGATACATTGCGTTGTGTTGATTCATTCATCTGTTGATGGACACTTGGTGGTGTCCACTAGTTGGTTACTGGGAATGATGCCACTGTAAACATTCATTTACAAGTTTCAATGCAAACATACGTGTTTACTTTGGGGGGCATATATCTCCCAGAAATGGAATTTCTGAGCATGCGGTCACACCATGCTTCAGTTTTTGAAGAACCACCAGGCTGTTAACCCAATCTTTTCTTTATGAAGGAAGTGGAGGCTTCATGTATATCGGTCACTGCCAGGCAGTCAGTTTACCATTTCAATTTTTCCAGTGTTGTTCCTCATCCAGAAGCCCGTGAGAAGCAGGTCAGGGACCCATGGATTTGCCTACCAGAGAATCTGTTTGAAAGTTGCCTCCAGCCTGCACCCACTGTGCCAGAGGATGGGCATTTGGAACACCAGCTTCTGCTCCACTCCAGCACCTCCTACTGTTCATGTATCAGAAAGCCCCAGTCCACAGCATTTTTCAGAACACATCACCTGAGCTGAACCCCAAGTGTGCTTGGTTAGGAGAAAGTTGCAGAGGTAAGCAAAACCAGGTGGCTTAGTCCATTTTCTTTCTTTCTTTTTTTTTTTTTTTTTTGAGACAGAGCCCCAAGGTGTCACCCGGGAGAGAGTGCCGTGGCATCACAGCTCACAGCAACCTCCAATTCCTGAGCTCAAGCGAGTCTCTTGCCTCCGCCTCCCAATCAGCTGCGACTACAGGGGCCCGCCACAACGCCCGGCCATTTTTTGGTTGCAGCCGTCATTGTTGTTTGGCGAGCTGGGCTGGATTCGAACCCGCCACCTCAGGTGTACATGGCTGGTGCTTTAGCCCACTGAGCCATAGGTGCCGAGCCTCTTAGTCCATTTTCTGTTACTTATAATGGAATACCTAAAACTGAGTAATTTATATATTTTTTTCTTTTTTATTTGAGACCGAGTCTCACTTTGTCACCCAGGCTTGAGTACCATGGCGTCATAGTTCCAGCAGCCTCAAACTCTTGGGCTTCAGTGATCCTGTTGCCCCAGCCTCCTATTTTCCTGGCACTATAGGCACCCACTACAACCTGGCCTTTTTTTTTTTTTAATCTATTTCATATGATTTTATTTTATTTTTTTATTTTTTATTTTTTGCAGTTTCTGGCCAGGGCTGGGTTTGAACCTGCCGACTCTGGCATATGGGGCCGGCACCCCACTCCTTTGAGCCACAGGTGCTGCCCCCTGGCCATTTTTTTCTGGTTTTTATATTTATTTATTTATAGATACAGTCGTACTCTGTCACCCAGGGATTAGGTGCTATGGCTCAGCCTACCTCACAGCAACCTCAAACTTCTGGGCTCAAGTGATCCCTGTGCCTCAGCCTCTCTTTGTAGTACAAGCACCCGCCATTAACACCAAGCTAGTTAATTTTTCCATTTTTACTAGAGATGGGATCTCACTCTTGCTCAGGCTGGTCTCAAACTCCTGAGCTCAGGCAATCCACCCACGTTTGCCTCCCAGAATGCTAGGATTATAGGCATGAGCCATCATGCCTGACCCCAAACTGAGTAATTTATAAATAAATTTATTGCATAGTTCTGGAGGCTGAGAAGTCCCAGGTTGAGGAGCCACTGGTGGGGGCTGTCCTGCTGATGGAGGTTGTCTTGCTGGTGGAGACTCTCCACAGAGTCCCAACGTGGCACAGGACATCGTGTAGCAAGGGTGGGTGAGTATGCTAGCTCACAACTCTCTTTCTCTTCTTATAAGGTCACCATTTCCCCTCTCATGGTAACCATTACCGTTAACCCATTAATCCATGAATAGATTAATCCACTCATGAGGGCAGAGTTCTCATGGCCCACTTACCTCTTAAAGACTCCACCTCGCAATACTGCCACACTTTGGTTTCAATGTGAGTGTAAGAGGGAACATTCACACTATAGCAGCAGGTGTATCAGTCTATTAAAAGTTGACTCAAACTGATAAGAGCTAGCAGAGCAAAGAGCAGAAACAGTTCACAGGAGAAGACTCGGTGAACCTAGGTATGCATCTATCCAGTCAGCAAGGGAGGGCCTACCTTCGAGGCTTGCCATAGCGAAGGATCATTCTCAAACTGCAAGGACTACAAAGGGGTGGTGGTCGCATTAACTGGAAAGAGCCTTTGGATGTTTCTTACCCAGCGTATAAGAGGGTTCATAGTCTGACCCTGTGATTATACCACTGGAAAGTATCCCAAGCCACCCATGCAGGGCTGTCTGCAGGAAGATGTGCCTTACTATATTTACTAAGTGACCTGGTTGGAACCTAAACATTTAGCAATTGGGCTACCGTGGTGAATCCAGGGGCCAGCAGCTGGATAGGGTGGGTCCAGGTGGTAGGGCGGCCACCCCACTGGACACACACTGGCCTTCCTCATCCTCCTCCCTCTGCCCTTGCACCTTGGCTTTTCTCCACCTAAAGCCCCAATGCCTGCCTTTCCCTCAGGACAGACCCTTAGCCTGTCCCCAAGAAATCAGCTGCTCTGCCTGCACTCAGCACAGGGTCCACCTGCCACTACATCCTCAGCAGGTGTGAGCCCTGCTCTCCCTTGTCACTAAGAGCTACTCAAGGAAGGAAGCAGAGATGTGTCTGCCTTGGCATCACCAGTGCCCAGCACCAGCCTGGCACCAGCAGGCAGCACAGTCTTGCTGACCAGATGGACCAGCAGTGAGCCCTGTTCTCAAGAGGCCAGCAGCAGTGGGGCACTGGGCAAGTTTGTGACATCCCAGCAGACACAAAAACTTCACCCCCTGGTACCAGAGCCTCTATTCTGCGGGATCAAGCCTCCCAAGTTGGGGTCCCTTCTGTAGTAGGCAAAATGGGCACCCCACTGTCCCAATCCAGCCAAAAAACCACCTGAAGGGCTCCAGAGAGTGGGAGCTCAGGATGGCTTAGCGACAGGAGTCCTGCTGAGAAGGTAACAGCAGGAGCTGGAGAGAGGATGGGTTCGGCAGTGGGTGGGGGGACTCAGCCCTTCCTCCCTGGGTTCATCACCTGCTGACCATTGACCCGAGGAATGAACTAGCTCCGGCCCCCACCCAGGGGCCAGTGCAGGTGTCTGAAGTTTCCCCAAGACAACCTCTGTCTCACCCACCCCTCCCAGCAGCATTGAGGGACCTGGAACCAATGGGCCTGAGTAGGCCTGAGGATGAGGAGAAAACACTGTTTTTAGATCCATCATCCTCCAGTGCCCAGACCATGTGGGACTTCTCATTCCAGAGGTAGGAGTGTTCAACCCACAGAGGCATCCTTCCTGGAGTAGGCCAAGGGTCATGAAGAACTAGAAGCAGATTTTCCCAAGAAAGGCAGTGTGGAGGGGTCTGGGGGAGGGTAGAAAGGCTAAAGGTCACCCAGTAGAAACTCCAGCTCCTCATGGGGGGGAAGTTCCTCTGAGTCTGGAGAGACGGGCAGAAGGCAGATGTTAGCCATGCATTAGGCAAAATTCTGTCTCTGAACAATATGTTCAGACTAGACAGTTCTTTGTGGTGGGGAATGGTCCTGTGCATTGCAGGACATTTAACAGTATCTCTGACACCACCTCCCACCCCACCCCGCCTCCCCCTCCCCTTAATGACAACCAAATACCTTTCCAGACATTGCTAGGCATCCCCTGGGGACAAAATCAGCCCAGGAGATAACTACTGGTTTGCAGAGCAGAGGCTCCAGGTCAGTTCTGGGGTGGGTATTTAGGGAGCCTGCAATTGTATGTGCCTTGTTTCCTCTGCCTGGTATCTCCTGGCAGCCCACTGTTCCCCTGCCTCCCCCCAGCACCCACCATCTTCCAGAATTAAACTCATATATCACCTCCCCCAAGAGATGTTCTGTGAGTTACTATTCTTATGAGTTTGACCCCCATGGGTATTGTGGTAGGTAAAATAATGTCCCTCCCTTCCTAAGATATTCTCATCCTAATCCCCAGAACCTGGCAATCTATTCCCTCGCATGGCAAAAGGGATTTTGCAGATGGGATTAAATTAAGAATCTCAAGATGGGGAGATTACCCCGGATTATCAAGTGGCCCACTGTCCTCACATGGTCCTCATACAAGGAGGCAGGAGGGTCAGAGGCAGAGAGAGACTGGAAGATGCTACGTTGCTGGCTTTGAAGGGGGAGGGAGGGGCCCTGAACCAAGGGATGCAGGCGGCTTCTGGATGCTGGAAAAGATGGGAAACAAGTTCTCCCCTGGAGCCTCTTGGTAGAACCAGCCCTCTTGGTGCCTTGATTTTAGGAATTCTGATTTCAGGACTCTAAGATAATAAATTTGTGTTGTTTTAAACCACAAAGTTTGTGGTTATTGCAATAGCAACAGGGAGCTCACACATGTCTACTCTGATGCCTCTCCCAGTTGAGCTAGCACTTGCCTCTCAGCAGAGCCACAGCAGGCGGAACCGCTGTCCATGGTGCACACACATCTTTCAGGATATGGGGAACTCTGTGAGAAGGTTTGAGAATCAGGGCTTAGGTGCCCCAGATTTTCTCAATACTGTAGAGCCTCATTAGGGAGATGGAGAAGCAGACAAAATGACCATGTTTTCTCTCTAAATTAAAAAAAAAAAAAAATGTTAAGCCTATAAAGACTCAGAAGCCCCAATCTTTGCTTGGTGTTGCTGTAGCTGATCTTTTTTCATTTATTTATTTATTTATTTATTTATTTATTTATTTTTGTAGAGGCAGAGTCTCACTTTATCGCCCTGGGTAGAGTGCCATGGCATCACACAGCTCACAGCAACCTCCAACTCCTGGGCTTAGGCAATTCTCTTGCCTCAGCCTCCCGAGTAGCTGGGACTACAGGTGCCCGCCACAACACCTGGCTATTTTTCTGTTTCTTGCAATTTGACGGAGGCCGGGTTTGAACCCGCCACCTTCAGTATATGGGGCCGACGCCCTACTCGATGAGCCACAGGCGCCGCCTGATCTTTTTTTAATTTTTATTTGTTATTTTTGAGACAGAATCTCACTCTACTGCCCAGTTGAGAGTGCAGTACTGCTCATGACTTACTGCAGTCTTGAACTCCAATCAAGTGATCCAACTGCCTCAGCTTCCCAAGTAGCTGCAACTAAAGATTCATGCTGTCAATTGTTTTTTTTTTTTTTAATTAAAAAAAAAAGCTGACTTACTATGTCCCCCTTGGTTAGAGTGCCTGGCATCACAGCTCACAGCAACCTCAAAGTCTTAAGACTTAAGCAATTCTCTTGCCTCAGCCGCCAAGGTAGCTGGGACTACAGGTACCTGCCACAACACCGGCTATTTTTTTGTTGCAGTTGTTTAGCTGGCCTGGGCTGGGTTTGAACCTGCCAGCCTCGTTGCATGTGGCTGGCACCATAACCACTGTGCTACGGTGCTAAGCCTCCATGCCATCAAATTAAAAAAAAAAAAAATCATGGCCCTCTCCATCCTGTTCTCCAGTACAGCACCCCCAGCCCTGGATGGGCAGCCAGTAGACCTTGACCCTGTGCTTAGAACAACCAGAACCCACAGGGTGGGGCAGCAGAGGTAAGAGAGTGGACAGGCCCCCTAAGCCTGTGGGCACTGGCACCCTTGCAGGGTCTCTCTCTATACATTCTAGCCCAGTGGACTGCCAGCATCCATATGTTTGAGAAGTAGATGGCAGTGGGAGCTCATCTGATTCTCTAAGTCAGTGGTTCTCAACCTTCCTAATGCCGCGATTGTTACATTTTCATTGTTACAAAGGGGTTGCGACTCACAGGTTGAGAACCACTGCTCTAAGGGGTTAAGGAGGCAGCCCAGACCCTCCCCATTCTAGAGAGACAGACCCACCTCTGGATCTCCCACCTCTATCTACCAAGTTCAGCCTGCTACCTTCTTTTGCCTGAGCTATTGAATCTGCCCTTGTATCACCTGCTCAGGTGCATCTTCCTTATGACCTTGGCAGGCCTCATACGCAGGGTTGACCACAACCCTGCCCTGGCCAAACAATTCCCTTCTGCAGCTTCCCATTGCCCTCTCACTGGAGCTCACCCTGTTAGTTTGGCATGTGAGGCCCTGAATAGCCTCTGCCTGCCTACCTCATCTTCTGCTACCTACCTCCCTCCATGTCCCAATCCAGCCTTTCTACAGTTGGCAGGTCTAATGACCTGCTGGCCTCTGACAAATACTGCGTGTCCTTCAGGTCCCATCCCCTGTTCCCTGGGTGTTGCCCTCTGTATCCCTGTGGCCTACATGCAGATGGCCCTCTAGGACGCCGTGCAGGCAGCATCCTGTGAACGTCCCTCCACCAGCATAAATGCCACCCAGGAAATGGTGTGTCTGTTATCTGCCCTCTGTTCGCCACACATCACACTGAGTACTTGGGTTTTTTTTTTTTTTTTTTTTTTAGACAGAGTCCCACTATGCTGCCCTCACTAGAGTGCTGTGGTGTCACAGCTCACAGCAACCTCAACCTCTTGGACTTAAGCAATTCTCCTGCCTCAGCCTCCCGAGTAGCTGGGACACCTGGCTAGTGTCATTGTTTTAGCTGGCTTGGGCTGGGTTCAAACCCGCCAACTTAGGTGTATGTGGCTGGCGATGTAACCACTGTGCTATGGGCACACAGCCCTTGGGGTTTTGTTGTTATTGTTGCTGCTGTTGTTTGTGGGGTTTTTTTGTTTGTTTCTTTTTGAGACAGTCTCCCTTTGCAGCCCTTGGTAGAGTGCTGTGGCATCATAGCTCACAGCAACCTCAAGCTCCTGGGCTTAAGCAATTCTCTTGCCTCGGTCTCCCAAATAGCTGGGACTACAGACACCCACCACAATGCTTGGCTATTTTTAGAGACAAGGTCTAGCTCTGGCTCAGGCTGGTCTTGAACCTGTGAACTCAGGCAATCCACCCGCCTCAGCCTCCCAAGTGCTGGGATTACAGGTGTGAGCCACCACACCTGGCCTGCTGCTGTTGTTTCTTGAGACACAGTCTCACTCTGTCACCCCAGGTAGAGTGCTGTGGTATCATACCTGATAGCAACCTCTCCTGCCTCAGCTTCCTAAGTAGCTGGGACTACAGGTGCCTACCACAATGCCCAGCTAGTTTTTCTGTTTTTAGTAGAGACAGAGTCTTGTTCTTTCTCAGGCTGGTCTCGAAGTCCTGAGCTCAAGCAATCCTCCTGCATTAGCCTCCCAGAGTGCTAGGATTACAGGTATGAGCCACTGTACCCAGCCATGGGCACCTGTTTTTTTTTTGTTTTTTTTTTGTAGAGACAGAGTCTCACTTTATCGCCCTTTGTAGAGTGCCATGGCATCACACAGCTCACAGCAACTTCCAACTCCTGGGCTTAGGCGATTCTCTTGCCTCAACCTCCCGAGTAACTGGGACTACAGGTGCCCACCACAATGCCCGGCTATTTTTCTGTTTTGCAGTTAGGCTGAGGCCGGGTTTGAACCCGCCACCTTTGGTGTATGGGACCAGTGCCCTACTCGATGAGCCATAGGCGCCGCCCATGGGCACCTGTTTTTAAATGTAGTCTTTATTACTATGTAGGTCTGGCAAGGCCAATAGATCAGGAGATGACTGCCACCAAAAAGACGGTTCATGACTTAGTTCCTAAGAGAAGGAAGTGCAGGGCCACAGGGGAAGCAACAGAGCTGGACAGCTGGAGGCAGAATGAAGGGAGAATGTGGGCAAGAGCCTACATCATCATTTCTGCAGAAACAAATGTGGGAGGCAAGGTCATATGAATCATTTCAGCAGGCTCTGGGGTGTAGGGTCCATCCCTAGTTGTCTAGTTTCTGGCCCTAGGGTGATTAGGACAGGTACATAGTGACCCAAAGTGTGAGTGTCAGATGAAAGGAGTGGGGGGGGGGTAGGTTCTGAATTGATTGGTTTGCATTTGAGAGGCGCACTCACTGCAGAGTTCCTAACATCTCTAAGAACTGGAAAGCCCTGGGAGGGGCATTCTGTGCAGGATCTGCAGGGTCCCAGATGTCAATAGCATCAGAATAAAAAGCCACAGTTAATATAGCACCCCAGGCCAGGCAATGGCTCACATCTGTAATCCCAGCACTTCGGGAAGCCAAGGTGGAAGGATTCCTTGCACCCAGGAGTTTGAGGCCAGCCTGAGTAACATAGCAAGTCCCCTGCCTCTACAAAAAAATTTCTTAAAATTCCTGAGGTCCTCCTTACCAGCTAGTCCCAGATTCTCCCTATCTTTAAGATTGATGACCATGATCCTTCTCTGAGTATCTTGCTTTATTATTTGCTCCTTCTCTTGTCTGCTCTGCAACTAGACTATGAGTACACAGGACCAGCTCCTTCACTGCTTGTCCCTGGCACACAGTAGGTGCTTGATAAGTGTTTATTGAATGAATAGCAAATGGTCCCAAATGGGTGTTCATTGAGAAGTCTCCACCATCTTTTTTCCCTTTTTAAAGCAGTTTCAGCCAGGCTTAGTGGCTCACTCCTTTAATTCTAGCACCCGCTGAGGTGGAAGAATTCCTTGAGCTCAGACTTGTCTGAGCGAGAGTGAGACCTGGACTCATTAAAAAAATGAAAAACCCAGCTGGGTACCATGGCAAGCACCTATAATCCCAGCAGCTTCCAGAGGCTGAGGCAACAGGATTCCCAAGTCTGAGGTTGCAATGAGCTATGATGACACTGCACTCTGCTTAGGGCATAGGGTGGGACTCTGTCTCAACAACAACAACAAAAATAAAAACAATTTTCAGTTTAATGTGAGGGTACAAACCATTAGTTTATATAATTTACACATGACAGGTAAAATTCACAGTTGTAATTGTGTGCTACACCCAAGGAGTGTGCCTATAGTTATGTGTTACACTCATTGGGTGGGAAACTACTGAACCCTTCTTAAATTTAATTGAGATTTTCTCTCATGGAGTCACCATCATCTTTGATGGCTGCAACACACCTGCCTGCCACGGCCGTCACCGTGGGTCCCAGTCCATGGCCGGCAAGTGGAGAAACTCAGAAAACCTGTGTGAAGCCCAGTGCAGTGGCTCATGCCTATAATTACAGCTCTTTGGGAGTCCAAAGCGTGAGGATTACTTGTGGTCAGTAGTTCAAGAACAGCCTGCGCAATATAGCAAGACCCCATTTCTACAAAAATATGTACAAAATTAGCCAGGCATGGTTGCATGTGTCTGTAGTCCCAGCTACTTGGGAGACTGAGGAAAAAGGATCACTTCAGCCCAGGAGTTGGAGATTGCAGTAAGCTGTATCATGCCAGTGCACATCAGCCTGGGCAACAGCAATACCTTATCTCTAAAAACAAAACAAAGAAATGGTAACCTGCATTGAGGGGATTGGTGAAGGTCAGCAGCTTGGGAGAAAAACCCAGAGGACCCTCTCCTCAAGGCCTGCCATTCTCTCCCCTACCCCACCCTTCCCAGCTGTCTGCCTCCACACATCCTACATGGGCAGGAGAAGCACAAATACTAGGGCCAAGGCCATTACTGGCCTTGGCAGTGCCAGTAATTTGATCCCCCCGGAGAGCCACAGCCCCTACCCAAGCCACTGCTAACAGCTGCCCCCTGGAAGACAAAGGAGGGATGCCCCTTAAAGCCAACCTTCCAGGAGGCTGAAGAACCAACTATGTCAGGGACTATCTGTAAACCAAGTCCTTTAATGTCAGTCCAGAGCTTACAAGGCATCTTGGAAAATACCCTTTCTGTCCCCTTCTCTGATTGCTGGGCAACCACCAGGCATCTGAACCAAAGCAAGAGGCAGCTGGAGTAAAGACTCACATAGACTGAAAATGAAGGATGGAAAAAAGATACAACTTGCAAATGGAAACTGAAAGAAAGCAAGGGTAAGCTATATGTGTAGTGGATGTACAGACTTTAAAAGTCAGAAAGTGTAGAATAAGACAATGGAAGTCATTATAGAATGATAAAATAGTCGGTTCATCAAGAGGATAAAACAGGGATGGCGCCTGTGGCTCAGTGAGTAGGGCGCTGGCCCCATATACCAAAGGTGGCAGGTTCAAACCTGGCCCTGGCCCAAACTGCAAAACAAAAAAATAGCCGGGCGTTGTGGCAGGTGCCTGTAGTCCCAGCTGCTCTGGAGGCTGAGGCAAGAGAATCGCCTAAGCCCAGGAGTTGGAGGTTGCTGTGAGCTGTGACGCCACAGCACTCTACCGAGGACGATAAAGTGAGACTCTGTCTCTACAAAAAAAAAAAAAAGGATAAAACAATTGTAACTACATATGCACCCAACATCAGAGCACCTATATATATAAAGCAAATACGAATGGATATGAAGGGAGAGAGAGACTGCAATACAATAAAAGTAAGGAACTGCAACACCCCACTTTCAGCAATGGACAGATCATCCAGACAGAATATCAATAAGGAAACGTTAGATTTGTACTATAGCCTGTGTTTTTCAACCTTTTTTATTTCACTGAACACTTGAACTTGTAGTTAAACTTCCATGGCATACTTAAATTATGTTTTTGTTTGTTTGTTTGTTTTTTGAGAGAGAGCCTCAAGCTGTCACCCTGGATAGAGTGCCGTGACATCACAGCTCACAGCAACCTCCAATTCTTGGGCTCCAGCGAGTCTCCTGCCTCCACCTCCCAAGTAGCTGTGACTACAGGCGCCCACCACAACGCCCGGCCATTTTTTGGTTGCAGCCATCGTTGTTTGGCGGGCCCGGGCTGGATTCGAACCTGCCAGCTCAGGTGTACGTGGCTGGCGCCTTAACCCTTTGAGCCACAGGTTCTGAGCCATGTTTTTTTTTTAAAAAAAGAGTAAAGTCTCAGCATTTGTAGCACAGTGGTTATGGTGCCAGCCACATATACCAAGGGTGGTAAGTTCGAACCCAGCCCCGGCCAGCTAAACAACTGCAACAAAAAAATAGCCGGGTGTTGTGTCGGGCACCTGTAGTCCCAGCTACTTGCGAGGCTGAGGTAAGAAAATCGCTTAAGCCCAAGAGTTTGAGGTTGCTGTGAGCTGTGACACTACAACACTCTACCAAGGGCGACATAGTGAGACTCTGACTCAAAAAAAAAGGCTTGGCGCCTGTGGCTCAAGTGGCTAAGGCACCAGCCACATACACCTGAGCTGGCGGGTTCCAATCCAGCCCCGGCCTGCCAAACAACAATGATGGCTGCAACCCAAAAATAGCCAGGCATTGTGGCAGGCGCCTGTAGTCCTTGCTACTTGGGAGGCAGAGGCAGGAGAATCGCTTGAGCCCAGGAATTGGAGGTTGTTGTGAGCTGTGATGCCAGGGCACTCTACCCAGGGTGACAGCTTGAGGCTCTGTCTCAAAAAAAAAAAAAAAAGTAAAAAAAGAATATACTTACTGTGCTTTGAACTTCTTTCAAAAATAATTTAATTAATGATCTTTAAAAATTTCACAGCACACCTATGTTATGAAATCACTGCTCACGGCACACCAATGTTATGAAAATCACTGCTTGAAAATCACTGTTCTAGACTAAAAGGACCTCACATACATCTACAAAATAGTCCATCCAACAGCAACAAAATACACATTATTCCCAAGTGCACAGGAAACATTCTTCAGGATAGATCAAATATATGCTATCAGTGCTATTATGTCATATGGCCATTTACTATGTTTGTCTGGAGATATTTATAAATGTCTTCTTTGACCCTTGGTTGTTCAGGGATATGTTTAATTTCCACATATGTGTGAATTTACTCAAATTCCATCCATTACTATTACTGATTTCTAGTTTCATACCATCGTGGTCAAGAAAGATATTTGATATGATTGCAGTCTTCTTGAGTTTGTTCCGACTTGTTTTGTGGCCTAACATATATTTGCCTCTGTCAGAGGCCAAGTGTCTGAACACTTTAGAACTAAAGTACTAAATCTTCTGGAGGCTGGGGTCTGATAAGCAAAAGTGACTGCAGGAGCCCCCGCCCCCGTCCCCTGCATACCCGTGTACCCTTGCTAACCATCCCCCAGGTGTTGGCTCTAAGACTTTTCCCCACTAGGGAACTGTCCCCTTTTCTGTCACAGTATTGAAGAAATAAAAATAGAGTTTTCCTGGGCACCCCCCCCCAATAAAACTTAGCTCTCAGACCCTTAGTCTCCTCCTCTGAACAGTTAGGCCAACTGTGAGTACCTGGGAGGAGCCTCCTGGGGTGTGCTTCCCAAGAGCCCCCCCCCCCCCCGCCCACCACCCAGCCACTGGAGTTGACTGGGTAAGGAAGACCCCTGCCTGTCTTCTGAACCCTGCTGGCTCTGAGGCTGGAGACCATCCCCACCTGCCCCCTATCAGAAGCTAGAATGGGGTGGGGAAGCTTCTATCTCCCTAGCTGTGTGCATTTCACACTTGAAGAGAAAAGGGTCCCTCGCTAGTAGTAGATGATAATGCCTCCTGCAGCTTCAGGAATGGAGGAGACATGGCTTCCCCCAGTTAAAACCCAGCTGTGATCTGGCCCTCACTCTAGCAGCAGTCGTCTTCAGAATTCTGGGCTTTAATTCAGAGCCCCGTTTCCCTTCCTGAGCATCATGGCTCCAGCCTGGACACCTGGGTCCTAGCTCTCACATCCCAGTATACCCTAGGTGAGTGCCCTTCCCCCGAAGGCTGCCGGTGGGACAAACAGAGAGGGGTGAGTCAGGGAGTTGGGCTCGCAACCCTCCTAACGTCAAGTCTTGGCCGCTGCCTGACTACAGAGCAGGTATCGGGCAGTGGGCCGCATCGCGGAGTCTGGCCCCGGGCCACCACGCTGCGTCCCCACGCCCGCAGCCACGCGGAGCCGCGTCCGGGCCCAGCTTCACGCTCCAGAAGAAGAGGCGGAGGAATTGGAGCAACGCCCAGGACTGACTTGAGGGCGGCAACTGGACCGCTGAGCATCTGATCTGCCGGAGTGGGGTTGGGGGGCAATGTAAACCGGTCCCGACCTAACGTACCATTTATCAAGCCCCGCCCACACTATAAACCTCCACCAGCTCAGCCCCGTCCCAGCTCAGCGCTGTTCAGTAAGCCCCGCCCCTTGCTATAAGCTCCACCCACTAAGCCCCAAGGCCTGGCCCAGAATAGGAAAAATGAGAAAGGGGTTCCAAGGGGTCAAATGTAGCTAAGGATGTGGGCGATGAAAAGATAAAAGCAGGGCGGCGCCTGTGGCTCAGCGAGTATGGGCCGGCCCCATATACCGAGGGTGGCCGGGCATTGTCGCGGGCGCCTGTAGTCCCAGCTACTAGGGAGGCTGAGGCAAGAGAATCGCCTAAGACCAGGAGCTGGAGGTTGCTGTGAGCTGTGTGACGCCAGGGCACTCCAGCCGAAGGACTCTGCAGTTCTCCTGTTGCCCATCTTCCCTCACCACCACCCCCACCTCCCAGCTCCCTTTGCTCCTGTCCGAGATGGGTCCCAATGACCCAAGGGAAAGAAGAAGTGCCTTCTCTATGAATTTTGCTTTGCTTGCTTCAGGCATGGTTACCTAGGGCTTCCAGCTGTTGTTCTGAAGCCAGAGCATTTCTTTGTCGTGATGGCCATTCGTAACACTTTGTTGAGATTATTCTCAAGATTATGTCTGAGAAAATTCACATGCCAGGCACGCATTTCACCCATGGAAAGTGCACCATTCTGTGACATTTACCACACTTGTAGAGTTATGCAACCATCACCATTATATAACTTTGAACAATGATAAACCCTTACTCTTTTTCTTTTAGAGACAGGGCCTCACTCTGTTGCCCAGGCTACCGCGTAGTGTCTTCATTGTAGCTCACAACAGCCTTGAACTCCTGGGTTCAGTGGATGCTCCTGCCTCAGCCTCCCAAGTAGGTGAGACCACAGGTGCACATCACCATGCCTAGCTAATGTTTAGAGTTTTTGGTAGAAACAAGGTCGCACTTTGAGAATCAGGCTAGTCTTGAACTCCTGGCATCAAGCAATCCTCCTGTCTCAGCTTCTCAAAGTGCTGGGATTAGAGGTGTGAGCCATCACTCCCAGCCTAGAAGCCCATATTATTGAGCAATCACTCTCTTCACACCCTCATTCTCCCCTCCCCCACCCTATGGCCACCACAAACTTACTTTCTGTTTCTATAGAACTGCCTATTCTCAGAATTAGGACATGTCTGTGACATGTCAAGTCACCCCATTGTGTGGAAGGAGAGAAAAATGGGGTGAAGTTGGGGACCCAGGTGGCTTGGGGGAGAGAAGCAGAGGTAAAGCGTTGCTCTCAGGGGCTCTGGACAGCCCAAGACCTGTCCTCAGGAAGTCATTGTCTATCCAGGGCATACAGGTGAGGGAAGTGGAGAGGGAGAAGGAGGCCCAGGATGGGGGAAGGTGAGGGTACTCATGGATGGAGGGCAGGGCTTTGTCTGTCCATGCAGGAGCAAGAAGCCCAGAGTCTGCAAGAGGAGGTGTGTAGGAAAAGTAAAAAGAGGGCCAGCAGAGGGCGGGCAGGTGGTGGCCAGGTGGGGCTCTGTCTATAAAGAGTGACTTTCACCCTGCAGGCCCCACAAGCAAGAGAGTTTGGTATTGTGCCCTAGCAGCAGAGACCGGCTCCCTGGACCCCAGCGCACCACGGTGAGTCCTTTTCCTGCAGGTCTCTCCCTCCAGCAAAACTTGTCCCCATTCTGTGCCATCTCCTTTTCTTGCTGATTACCCCAGGGACTAGCTTGAGAAGGGGGTGTCCTAGTGCCCGCTGCCATCCTCCTGAGGGTCCTTATCACCTCTTTCCACCTCCTCAAGGTGGACCCATTAATCCCTCCAGGCACCCAGGGAGGAGGACCAGCCTGCAGCATGAACCTGTGGCTTCTGGCTTGCCTGGTGGCCTGCTTTGTGGGGGCGTGGGCCCCTGGTGTCCATGCCCAAGGTACTATCTTCTGCCATACTTACCCTGCCTCTCTGGACCCATCCATCTTCCTTGTCCTCTGTCTCTGCCCATTTTTCTCTTCTTTCTTTCAGAAGATCTCTCAATCTTCCCCCCCCCCCCATCCCACTCCACTGAATTCTCTGGTGGCTCCTGCTCTTGGCACTTGAATAATTCCTGAAGTGGTGGGTGGAGACAGAGGGTCCCCAGCTCCTTCCAGAGCCCCCTGTGGTGCTTTCTTTGCAAGACTCCAGCAGCTGGAATAATAGAGGGTGGCTTCAGCTGTGGGCAAAACCACTTATAGCCAGGGACACATTGCAGTGTCCTAACCCTTCAGGGCTGAGGGCCAAGGGTTAGAGATCAGAGCCTTGGAGACCACAGGAGTGGATTCCCATTTCCATCCCCATCCCTATCCATACAGTCCAACTGAGATTTGCCACTCAGTCTTTATGAGCCTCATTCTTCTCTGGAATAGGAAACTCCCACTACACAGACCAGATTTGAAGGGCCAGTGAGTTGATGCCCACAGGAGACACTGGGCTCAGTGTTCAGCAACACTGATAATAATCATTCCTGTTATTAATGGGGAACCCCTCCCTCTTCCCTTACCCCAACCCCAGAGCAGGTGCTTGAGGATTTCAGACACCACAAGATAGTTCTGGGTATGCAATGCTCCCTAGGAGCCCCGACACTGGGTCTGTATCCCCTGAGTTTCAGCAGCTAGCCAGGAACCTGGGCAGGCAGAAAACCCATGTCCCCAACCTTCCCGGCCCATCCTGCCCCTTGGTTGGGTCTGAGAGGTTAGCCTTTGCCCAGGAGGTGCCGAGTTTTGCTCTCATTGTTCTGCTATCAGAGCTGGCCCAGCCCCAGCACTTTGATCCTTGGGGGAAGGTGGCCCCCTGCCTTGGGAACCACCTGCCTGGCACTGCAGCCTGAAGTTCCAGAGGTTCCAATAGACTCCTCTACCCCTTGCCCTCAGGTGTCGTGGTTGGGGGGATGCCAAAGAGGCAAGGTCTGGCAGAGCCAAATTGCAGAGAACCTCAAAGGTGGGGCGAATGAGCTCATCCTGGCCTCCCCCACCATCTTATCTTCCCAGACCTTTCTGGTATGATCACCTCCTCCTCCTCCTCCTCCTCCTCTGGGCACCTCCAGGCCCTGCGCGTCCCTCTCTGTGCATAGATCAACTCTCTGTCTGTCTCTACCAGGCCAGGAGCTCCTTGAAGCCAACACTAAGTCTGATTCATCTCTGTGTTGTCCAGAGACACCTAGAGAACTTTTAATGCTTTTGTTCTAGGTAAACCTACATAGAACTTCCAGTTTCTGGAAGACTTGAGTGGTCACTGTGACGAGGACTAGAGGAAGAGGTATTTGAGCCAATCCCACGTAGGGATGGGCCAGCCTAGAGTAGGAGCCCGGACCTTAGAAGCAGACAACCAGTTGGCTGGGCTGGGAGCAGTGGTCTGTGTCTGTCCTCTGTCCCCTCTCCCAGAGCAAAAGTAGAAGTGGTTTTGTTTCCTATTCTTTTGATATTTCCACACGTCCTTCCCTGTGGGTTCTCTCCAACTCCTACTGGGTGTCCCAATATCAAGGGCTAAGGGTGAGCCAGGCTGTCCCTCAGCCTCTGCCGGCTTCCGCCAGGCCTGGAAGGGCCGTGATACGTGCCTCCACGTGCAGGTAGGTGCCATGTGTGTGGCTATCTCTGCCCAGCATAGACACGAGTGTCTGGGTGGCCGTGTGCTTGCAGGTGTCTTTGAGGACTGCTGCCTGGCTTACCATCCCCGTCCTGTGTGGGCTGTGCTGCGTCATGCTCGGGGTTACCAGCACCAGGAGGTGAGCGGAAGTTGCAACCTGCCTGCCGTGATGTAAGTGGAGCAAAGGGGTGGCAGGTAGGGCTCACATGCATCTCTGTTCCCCAGTTACACCCTGACTAGAGCATCCCCTCTCTACCTACCAGATTCTACTTCCCCAAGAGACACAGGTTGGTGTGTGGGAACCCACAGACCAAGGAGGTGCAAAGAGCCATCAAGTTTCTGGATGCACGGAAGAAGACTCACCCAAATCTTCACCACAACAGCCATATGATCTCACAAGGTGCATGAGACGCCAGACCTGCATCTGCAGGGACCACCCTTCTACCCAGGCCCTTGAGTTTCTCAGTTTCTGAATGGGGGTAGAGTGCTGGCACCCCGTTGCTGGTGAGTGAGGGATGGAGTGAATGACCAACTGACCAAGTCACCATCTGGATCTGTCCATTACTGCAGATAAAAAGCTCAAACCAATGGAAGCTCATCAGTTCAAATAACCAGCCAATGGCTTCAGGTTCAACTGTATCCAGGTGCTGAAGGGGTATTGGTGGAGAGCTTATCTATTTCTCTCTTCATCTCTTGGGCAGGCTCTCAAGCTGGGAAGAAGAAGTTGAGTTCTGGAAACTCCAAGCGACCACTGCTTAAGATAAGTGATCCCAGTGGCAAGAGGAATGCCTCCTTTCCACCAGTGGCTAATCCAAGTACGGCTTCTTGGTTATGTAACCATTTTCTGCCCATCAACTTTGCTGAGGGCTGAGGGTTCAAAATCACCTCACACAGGGACAGGAGATTCCCACCAAGGCAGGCTGGCTGTGTGGTTAGCCCCTGCAGGTTCATATACTAGAGTCCTATCCACTGCCTTGAGCCTGCCAACAGTGCTGACATGAAACCCGGTGAGTGAACAGACAGCTGCAGGAGCCCCTACACCGAGCCATTGTCCGGAGGATTCCAGCCTGATGTCCTCCAATTCTAGTCGATTCTGACATTCCCTGCCTTGAGATAATGTCAGGCACCATAGGGTAAGGACTTAGTCCCACAATATTGCTCCTAGTTCAGAGACCAGTCACAAGCAGCAGGTTGTCACCTACACTTTTTTTTTTTTTATGGAGACAGAGTCTCACTCTATCGCCCTCCGTAGAGTGCTGTGGAGTCACAGCTCACAGCAACCTCCACCTCTTAGGCTTAAGCGATTCTCTTGCCTCAGGCTCCCAGGTAGCTGGGACTACAGGCACCCGCCACAGCGCCCGGCTAATTTTTGATGCAGTTCGGCCGGGGCCGGGTTTGAACCCACCACCCTCGGTATATGGGGCCGGCGCCCTATTTGCTGAGCCACAGGCGTTTTGACTGGCTATAAGTCAGGGCTCTTTCCTGGGCTCAATCATTTGCTAAAGTGGCCCACAGGACTCAGGGAGATGCCTTACTTACATCTATTGCTTTATTATCAAAGATATGACAGGGTGGGGCCTGTGGCTCAGGGGGTAGGGCACCGGCCCCAAATACTGAGGGTAGCGGGTTTGAACCCGGCCCCGGCCAAACTGTAACAGAAAAAATAGCCAGACGTTGTGGTGGGCACCTGTAGTCCTAGCTACTTGAGGCAAGAGAATCACCTAAGCCCAGGAGTTGGAGGTTGCTATGAGCTGTGGCACCATAGCACTCTACAGAGCGTGATAAAAGTGAGACTCTGTCTCTTAAAAAGAAAAACAAAATTACAAAGGGCCAGACAGGGTGCCTCACAGCACTTCAGGAGCCTGAGGCAGAAAGATGCTTGAGCCCAGGAGCTGCAGTGAGCTGTGATGATTCCACTATACTCCAGCCTGGGTGACAAAACAAGACCTTGTCTCAAAAAAAAAAAAAACAAAAAAACAAAAAAACAAAGGATATCAGTAAACAGCCAGAAGGAAGAGATGCTTAACATGAGGCCTGGAAGGGTCTCAAAGGCAGGAATTGGGGTGCACCCCTCTCCCAGAACACAAACACGGTTTGCCAGCCCAGAAGCTCCCCAAGCTCCATAATTTAGGCCTTTTTACAGAGATGTCATCACATAGGCATGGCCAATTGTTAATGTCATCTCCAGTCTTCTCTCCTCTCTGGAGGATGGCAGCTGAAGTCTTTAAACTGCTAATCATGGCTTAGCCCTCACCCAGAAGCCATGAATCACCTCCTTAGAACAAAAGATACTCCACTCAACCAGGCAATGGTTTTAGGAGCTCTGGGCCAGAAACCAAACAAAAGATTCTCCTATCACTTGGGAAATTGTAAGAATTTCAGGTGCCCTGTGCCAGGGGCCGGGGGCAGGGGCCAATGTTTATATTCTTATTAATTTATAGTCCACAATTCCACTTTGGCCTCTCTAATCCTACCTGTAGGACCATGAACATCCACTCATCTCTGGGATCCACCAGTACAAGAGAGGCTGGATCTTTCTTTGCCACAACCATCGATCACCCTACAGCCTAGCTGCCACCTGACCCTTTGTCCTTGGGGCCAACTCCTAATCCCTGTGCTTGCTGCTGTGGTCCTCTGTTCTCTGCCCCCGACCAACACCTGCCTCCCACCCCCCGGGGGCATCTGGAAAGAGGGAGGTAACCCAGAGGGTGGTGTCAACCCTGGGCAGGAGATCCTATAGAGAAGTCTCCTTTAGGATACATCTCCTGCCCGAGCTTCATGCCACTCACCCTGAACCATGCCTGTGTGTCCCTCTGAGTACTTGCAAAGCTTTGGTTGAGTCTAAAATGCCCCTGCCAGACTGTTGCTTTTCTATAACTTTTAAATAAACCTTTGGTGGGGGGGATTGTCACATTTCTATATGAGGTTCAGTGCAAGTCAAGGTGTGAATGAAGTGTGAATCACACAGGACCTTCCCTACCCTAAGAACTACCAGGGGTGCCCAAACCGCCCCTCCAACACACACACATTGGAAGAAGAGTTGCTTTGGGCGACACATTAAATAACCAAACACTAAGATAAGCTGATTAGCATTAAAAAAAAAAAAAAGTCTGTGCATCTCGGACACCAGATAAACAAGAAAAGGCCTCACAAAATCAGCATTCAAGCCAGTTCACAGGCCTGCAGGTTGGATGACTCTCCCACAGCCTTCAAAGAAGACAGCTTCCCAAGGGCCCAGCACCAGCATTGGCTGTGGCCTGCACTTCCCAAATGGTAACCTTGAAACAATTGCTCCCTGTCTTGGTACCCCTGGAAAATGAGGGTCTCTGGGCTTGCTGTGCCCAAATTCCAGGGCTGTGTGAGCCCGGCTGATGTGTGCCCTCTGCAAGCTCTTATGCTAAGGCAGGTGGGCCACAACCTGGCCAAAGGCAGAATCCTGGGGCCAGGCACTAGTGACAAACTCTGCAGGTGGAGGTCTGAGTCCCCTGACTGTCCTCATTCTGAGGCAACGTAAGTTTACATCACAACAGAGAATGTTCTAGATGAAAACCAAGCATACCATCTCTAGGGAATACCCTATTGGTTTGGGGGGTCACCAGCCTGCACGCAGTTTCAGTAAAATGGGGTGGGTGCAATGGCTCATGCCTGGAATCCCAGCAGTTTGAGTGGCCGAGACAGGAGTATTGGTGGAACCCAGGAGTTCAGACCAGCATGGTGACATGGTGAGACACTATCTCTACAAAAATTTTTAAAATTAGCCAGACATAGTGCTGTGGACCTGTATCCCAGCTATTCAAGAGGCTAAGGTGTTAGCATGATTTGAGCTCAGGAGTCTGAGGCTGCAGTGAGCTATGATTGGGCCACTGCATTACAGCCTGGGTGACAGGCTAAAACAAGGGCATGTTCCCCAAGCTCCCTAGGCCTCAGTTCTGCACACAACCCCATAAAACAGGGGTAATAATACTCCCTGTTTTGGAGAGATTTGTTGTGGACCGAATACACCACAATCCAAACACACATAGCACACAGCACATGCTGACTGCATGTCACGAACTATTTTATGCCTCATGTTCCATTATTGGAATGGCAGTGCTGTAGGAGTTATTTCTATCCTCCTGCTTAAAGTCATTGTCCAGGTCTGGTTTTACACACAAGTCTTCCTCCTGAGGGTACATGTTATCACATGGTACATACAGTTAGTCATTGCTGGAGTTAGTGGCATGCTGGGAGCTTATCAAAAAGTTATGCAAAAAGCCTGGCACCAGTGGCTCACACCTATAATCCTAGCACTCTGGGAGCCCGAGATGGGTGGATCGCTTGAGCTCAGGAGTTTGAGCCCAGCCTGAGCAAAAGTGAGACCCCATCTCTACTTAAAATAGAAAAACTAGCCAGGCATTGTGGTGGGCTCCTATAGTCCCAGCTACTTGGGAGGCTGAGGAGGAGGATCTCTTAAGCCCAAGAGCTTGAGGTTGCTGTGAGCTATGATGCCATGGCACAGGGTGTCTCAAAGTTAAAAAATAAATAAAATTTAAAAGTCATGCAAAAAAATTTAAAAATTTTGGGGCAGCACCTATGGCTCATCAAGTAGGGCACCAGCCCCACATACCAAAGGTGGTGGGTTCAAACCCGGCCTCGGCCAAACTGCAAAACAGTAAAATAGCCAGGCGTTGTGGCGGGTGCCTGTAGTCCCAGCTAGTCAGGAGGCTGAGGCAAGAGAATTGCCTAAGCCCGGGAGTTGGAGGTTGCTGTGAGCTGTGTGACGCCATGGCACTCTACTGAGGGCAATAAAGTGAGACGCTGTCTCTACAAAAAAAAAAAAGAAAAAGAAAATTCAAAAATTTCGACCTTGGCATAAATGGGTTAATGCAACTGACTATAAGATGAATATCCTGCCCAATAGACATCAGTAGATCCAGCCCAGCTTGGAACCAGGCAAGATGGGGTAGTGGTGGATGGCATGGACTTTCAACCCAGCCTGACCTTGGCTAAGTCACTTACCCTTTCTGTGCCTCAGTTTTCCCATCTGTAAAACGGGAATGGTAACAACAGCATCTATTCCCTAGTGTTGCGATGACAACCAAAGGAGTCAATAATCATAAAACACTCAGGATGGTGTCTGGTATGCATTATGTGATCAGCAGTGTGAGCCATTTTTTTTTCTTCTTGTGTCAGACATGTGCCATCAGAACATCTCACACATGAGTGGGAAAACCCAATTATCTTGCTTATGAACTATAAAAGGATCTATAATTATCCTTATTGGGGAACACATGGGGCCACTGGCTTCCCAGATGAGTCACCCTTGTCAAGGGCAGTGTGGAACTTGCCAAGGGGCAGGGCAACTTAACCCAAAATAACTTTATTGCAGTCTCCACTTCTGATATAAAAGCATCCTGGGAGCCTTAGTCTGGGACCTGGGAAGGGCAAACTCCTCTGTAAGTCATTAAGTGGGGTCAGGACCCCATCAACTCTTATGCTCTGGGGAACAAGCCTACACCCACCCCAACTGCCCATTCCCATGTCCTGCCAACCCTCCTGGATGAACTGCAGTGTGTACAGAAGTTTAAGCCTGAGATTGACCAGATATAGTGACCACAGGGCCCCTCCCTGATCTTGGCTATGGGGTGGAGGGTGTGCACCACAGTGGCTTCTTGCATTCTTCAGGGAAAACTGAGTGTCAGAGTACCCTGGGTTGGCATGGAGGCCTGGGAAGAGGCTAGGCTCGCCTGAGGTCATAGTGTAGCATTTTACTCTTCCTGAGTTTTAGGGTTTCACCTGGTCAGCCAGTTTTTCCCAGTTCCAGAATCTTCCTGCTCTGGATGGGATGGGAGGTCAGAGGTCCATCCCCAACTACAGCAGCTGCAGTTGCACCTTTAGCCGCAAGGCCTGGGCCCCTGGTCCTAGCCACCCCTCCAGCCGGGCACCCCGGGGCCATGCCACGCTCACCACCTCCAGCTGGTAAGTTCCAGGACTTGGCTTCTTATGCCCCAGCTGCAGGGAGCTGAAGCCATGGAGGTGATGCATGCGGAAGAAACCTTGTTTGTTGCCATGGGTGATGATATAGCGGACCCGACCCCCGAAGCCCTCCAGTGCTGGTAACAACTGCAGGATATGTTTGGCCTGGTCCAGGCGTGAGAGGTTCATGCCCAAGGTTAGCAGAGCCTCTGAGTCAAGGGTGGCCAAGCTCACCTGGAAAGAAAGACCAGGTTGGCAAATCAGGATTTGCCCTGGGATCAAAGAAGAGACTTGTGGGACTGCGGGTAGGGGGTGGCTCACGCCTATAATCCCAGCACTTTAGGAGGTCAAGGTAGGAGGATTGCTTGAGGGCAGGAGTTCAAGACCAGCCTGGACAACATAATGAGATCCCATCTCTACAAAAAATAGAAAAATTAACCAGCCGTGGTGATATGTGCCTATAGCCCCATTTACTCAGGAGAGTGAGGTGGGAAGATTGATTGAGCCCAGGAATTTGAGGTTGCAGTGAGTTGTGATCATACCACAGCTCTCTACCCATGGAGACAGAGTGAGACTGTCTAGGGGAGGAAGGGAAGAGAGACTTCATAATGAATCTCTGAGGAGGAGGAGAACATTGAGTACCCTCTGCCCTGGGCTTCTCATGTTTACCTTCCATCCATAAGGCCAGGGGTTAGCTTGGGCTTTGGTTAGCCACAGCAGCTTAAGGCTGAGGCTGGTTCTCAGGCAAAAACAAAGAGAAACCACTTTTACACACATGAATCCAGCAGACCCCTAGTCTCAGGTGAGGGGCCTAGGCAGAAACCCTGCTCACCTGGGCCAAGGGAATTGAATTTTTACCCTCAGAGAACCAGTAACCAGGTGTCAGTCCAATGGTATTGGATCCAAGAGCCCTAAGGTCACTCAGAGGCATCCCGGGATGCCTGGTGTTAGGAAGAAGGGGCTTTCTGCAGAAGCCCCTTGTTTCAGCTCACAGTAAAAGAAACAAGACATCAAGCTGGGCCAGAGAGGAAAGAACAAGGACCAGACAGAAGAGCTGCCCAATAGCTTCCGCTGTGTTTCCTGCATCTGGCTCTTTTTGACAGCCCTCTATGCAAAAGACAAACCCCTCTTTGTTTGAGCTCCTCTGAAGCGTCTTCTTGGTCCTGGCAGCTGAACAGGGCCCTGAATAAGCCAGAGAGCCTCAGTGGCAGGCTACCCTGGGCAGGATGATGTATCCAGTCTCATAGGAGGTTATCTGTGATTTCTTCTCCTTTGCTCTGGGCAGTGCTATGTGTGTTTCACGTCATTTACATGCCGAGGGAGTGTCATGCCCACCCACCCCCACTTACATTCCAAGCAGCAAACACTGTCTCTGTTTCCCAGCCCCTCAGTACTGGAGAGCTCAATCCTTCTTTCCCTAGGAGTATTCCTAAGACTCATGTGCTTATTGACACCTGATGGCAGTCTGTGGGTATTGCAGGCAAAGGCACAAAGCATAGCCTTCCCCTGTTGGAATCTATAACCCATGGGTATAAATCCATCCTAGGAGCCCTGGCAACCACCCCACTCACTCTTATTGAGCACAAATGGCTGGCAATAAGGCAGAAAATCAGATAGATTAAGAGCTCTTCCCTTGAGAAGCTTGCAGAAAATAATAGTAACTAAGGGATAATATATACAGCCTCAATTTTTCCCAGCAAGGAGACCAAAAAACCAACTAGAGGGAAAGAAAGGGCATCTAATTGAATATTGAAAGTCCCTCAAATCCAACACCCCTTTCCCACTTCTGGCTTTGTTTTTTCCCATAGCATTTATCATGTATCCTTCATATCATGTTATAAAATATGTTATAAATTTTGTGCTTATTGATTTCTTTACTTTCTTTCTTTTTTTTTTTTTTGAGACAGAATCTCACTTTGTCACCCTGGATAGAGTTCCATGGCATCGTAGCTCACAGCAACCTCAAACTCTTAGGATCAAGAGATCCTCTTGCCTCAGCCTCCTGGGTAGCTGAGACTACAAGTGACCACCACAACACTCTTGCTCAGACTGGTCTTGAGCCTATGAGCTCAAGCAATCCACCCTCCTCAGCCTCCCAGAGTACTAGGATTACAGACGGGAGCCACCACAACTAGCTCCTTATTGATTTCTTATGTATCTCCCTATTAGAATATTTGCCTCATGAGAGCAGAGACCTTTTTCTTTTCTAGCTTGCTGTTGCTCCATTACAGTGCCCAGGCCATTGTAGTAGGTATTTGCTAGGTGTGAAGTTTAGGTCCTAGCTGTCTGCAGTGGGGGTGAGCTTGGGATAATGGCTTCCAAGATCAGTGATGAGCTTTTCTTTTAGAAATGAAATAAAGCAATGATCTCAGAAGGTGGTGACTTGCAGACAGCCCAGGACACCTGGCCACAAAAACTAGGACTGCTC
Source organism: Perodicticus potto (assembly GCA_963574655.1). Taxonomy (NCBI): domain Eukaryota; kingdom Metazoa; phylum Chordata; class Mammalia; order Primates; family Lorisidae; genus Perodicticus; species Perodicticus potto. Next base: position 6,729 of record CAUYRH010103303.1, on the reverse strand, counting down.
GTAAAGATTAGCCTGTGTTTGCGGTAGCCATGGAATCTGGGGGCCACCACTTTCAAGTTTTGTGACTTGAGCATTTGACCTAATCTCTCTGAGTCTCAGTTTCTCCATTGTAAAATGTGGATAACAGTAGCATCTAAACTTTCCTGAGTGTTTTAAACATTGAGAGTCTGCAATTGCAGCATGCTTGGAGCAATACCTGCATTCAGCAGGTGGTTAATAAAGATTTACTTTTCAGATCCATTGGGTGATGGCTACAGGATTGACCCACAGTGGCCTCAGGAACTCTTTAGGTGTGGGGGGGTGGAGCAAAGAGCTCTAATCAGTGGCAGAACTGTCCTCCACAAAACTGTCTTCCTGTGGCCTGAGGAAGCAGGAAGGACAAAAACCCAGGCCTGCTCTGCTATCACAGATGGGCACAGGGAAGACCCCTGAGGTTTCCAGAGACAAGGAGCACTTCAGTCACAAGAAGAGGGTGCAAAGGCAGATGCTAGGTGGGTATCCCAGGTTGGGGCTCCTAAAAGGACCCTCTCCCAGGTGCACCCAGGTAAAGCACTTATTTTCCCAAGGCTTAGGCTGGGAGGGGGCTTGGATTTTACTTGGGCTAAGAGTTTGTGAAAATAGCTCTAAGGGATACATACACAGGAAGGTGGGACAGGGAGAACTAGAGAGCAGAGGCTGTTACACAGGCTGCTCCTCAAATCCAGAGGAGCTGGAGGGAAGGCTGCTCAAGCCAGGAGGTGATGAGGTGACAGATTCCAGGGTGCAGGCAGGGTTGGAGGGACCCAGGTATTTCTCCTGCCTTCAAGTACCATAAAAGGGACCCATGGGAAGCATCCCAGCCCATCCAGGGTCTGTGTGGGAGATGCCTGACTCATCAACAGGAGTGGGGCAGGGTGCTCAGGGAATGTGTGCCCTGCAGAACCCCCAAAGGGAAATCTTGGGGCTGAGACCATACAAAAAGACTGGGAAGGTACTATGACATGGGGGACAAGCTGGGATGTGGAGTTTGGTGTTTTTTGAGGGGACTGACTTGGTTTGGCCAGACCAATAGGCTCATTCCCACCCTTGACCTCTCCCCTGGCCATAGCCTCCCAACCCAGTGCAGCTCTCATGTCACCTGGCTGTCTCTTGGGATGCTTCGCCGCATCCGGTCCTGAGGGGAGAGGCTGTTGATCTTGCATTCGTAGCAGGCTTCGGGAGAGAGCAGCTCTTCCTCTTCTTGGGCATCCTGGGGGCTGAAGCCCAGGCTGAAGACACAGTGCCTGGGCCAGGACAGCAGGGTAGGTAGGTCTTCAGGGGCAGGCTAGTAGGACTTCCCAGCCATCTCCCCCCACCCCACCTCTACACTCTATTCAGAGTCATGCTGGGAACATCCATGTCCAAATGTGCCTTCGCATGTGTGCTGGAGTGACCCATGTGCACAGGGGGTATGTGTTTGTGAATCCCTTGGCTCACCTGGGCCTAGGTGTGAACACAAAAGGGAGATGACATGCACGTTGGGATGGATGAATGTGCCTCAACATACCCAGTGGTATGAGTGTGCGTCAACCTGTGTACACACATGAAGGATGGCTCATGCAAGTACACGTGTTTAGTGGAATTTGCAAATCTACATGAGTGTGCCTAAGGATATGTATGGAGTGGGCCAGCACATGCAGAGGGCTGCTGATGTGTGCTTTTTCACCTGTGCAAACCAGGATGTACTACTGACGTGAGTGTCCCCAGGGACATGGGCATGTGTGAGACTGCATGCATACTGGGGTGAATACACGAGGATGCCCCAGCATGACTTCTGCCTGCCCCACTCCAGTCTCTCACCCTTGCCCAGCCCGGAAGTAGCCTCGTGGACAGCCACACAAGAAGCCACCCAGCGTATTGGCGCAGCCATAGCTACAGGGGCTGCCCCGTCCAGCACACTCATCCACATCCTGGCAGCCCCCAAGGATCTGGTCAAAGTTGAAGCCAGAGGGACAGACGCAATGGAAGCCACCAAGAGTGTTGTGGCAGGAAGCACTTCCACAGGCAGCAGGTGACAGTGCGCACTCGTTTTTATCTGTGGGTGGGCAGATAGGGAGGTGGGAAGGGAGTGGCCTTCACATCCTCCCCACATCCAAACGCTCCACCTGGAACACTTCCCCTTCGGAGCTCAGGTCCGATGTCGGAGCTTCCAGCAAGCTCACCCTGAGCCCTTGGATTAGGTCTGCCCCCTGACACCCCCACTCCTGCCCCCAACCCCATGGTTTTCCTTGAAAGCATTTCTCTCTGTCCTAAAAAAAATTTTTTTTAAAGATGGAGTCTTGCTATTTGGCCCAGGCTATTTTTGAACTCTTGGGCTCAAGCAATCTTCCTGCCTCAGCCTCCCAAAGTGCCGAGATTATAATAGACATGCCACCCTGCACCTGGCCTTCAAAGCATTTTTCGACACTTGCCCTAAATCCTAAATCGTGGATGATCTTAAGCAAGCTTTCTTGCCATCAGAGCAGGATCATTCTCTGGGGTGGGGCCATCCCTACAGTGTACCTGGCCTCCATCCACTTGATGCCACGAGCACCCACCTCCCAAGTGACAATCAAAAATGTCTTCAGGCTGGGCACAGGGGCTCACACTTGTAATCCTAGCACTCTGGGAGACTGAAGTGGGAGGGTCACTTGACCTCAGAAGTTCAAGACCAGCCTGAGCAAGAGTCTCTGCTAAAAGTAGGAAAACTAGCTGGTGTGGTGGTGGGCGATGTAGTCCCAGGTACTTGGGAGGCTGAGGAAAGAAGATTGCTCAAGCCCAAGAGATTGAGGTTGCTATGAACTATGATGCCAAAGCACTCTAGTCTGGGTGAGAGAGTGAAACTCTGTCTCAAAACAAACAAAAAATGTCCTCAAAATGTCTTCTGGGGGCAGCTCGGCGCCTGTGGCTCAACAGGCTAAGGCGCCAGCCATGTACACCTGAGCTGGCGGGTTCGAATCCAGCCCAAGCCTGCCAAACAACAATGACGGCTGCAACCAAAAAATGGCCTGGCGTTGTGGCAGGCGCCTATAGTCCCAGCTACTTGGGAGGCAGAGGCAGGAGACTCGCTTGAGCCCAGGAACTGGAGGTTGCTGTGAGCTGTGATGCCACAGCACTCTATCCAGGGTGACAGCTTGAGGTTCTGTCTCAAAAAAAAAAAAAATGTCTTCTGGGGGCAAATTTGTCCCCATTTGAGAATCTAATTAGTGATCTGATTCCTGTCTTTTCTGCTAGGCTGGGATAGAATTTCATAGATGGATAGTGGCTGATTTTCAGCTCACTTCTTTTTGTTTGTTTTTTTCTTCAGAAACAGGGTCTTGCTCACTCTGTTGCCAAGGGTGGATGCAGTGGAACAATCATAGCTCACTACAACCTGGAACTACTGGGCTCAACCAATCCTCCTGCCTCAGCCTCCTAAGTAGATGGGATTATAGACCTATGTAACGAAGCTCAGCTAATTTTTCTTTATTATAGAGATGGGGTCTTGCTTTTTTTTCCCCTAAGGATATAGAAGTGTAAGTTTATTTTGCATTAGAGAAAGGGAAGAGAGTGGGGGGGAGAGATGAGAAAGAGAGAGAAAAGAGAGCAGAGAGCAGGGGGTGAGAGAAGGGAAGATGGAGGGAGGGGGAGAAAAGGAGGGAGAGAATGGCTTGGCATCTCGAAGAAAGAAAAGAAGAATGCCAGCCTGGGGTCTTGCTTTGTTGCTCTGGGTGGTCTCAAGAAATCCTCCCACCATGGCCTCCCAAAGTGTTGGGATTCACCACATCTGACCTTTTCAACTCACTTCTGTATCTGAATTCAGAGCCCAAGTGCAAGGTGGGTCCTTGGTAAATATTGCAGAAGGAATGAATGAGTCAGTACAGGGAGGAAGGGACAAGTTGAAAAGGCAGAATTGCCAGCAGAGGCTGATGGTGTGTGCAATCTCTGAGATCTTGAGGGGCAAATGCCTCTCACCTGGGGGTAGGGTGGGTGGGAAGCCTGAGAAGAATTTAACTAAAGACACACCATGAGAGACAGTAGGAGGGGCAGAGAAGGCAGTGCTTTAGAGGCAGCAGGAAAGCAGGGACCACTGTAGCACAGAGGCCACAGAAGGAGAGATTGTCTAGGAGGGGTGGGCTGTGGTGCCCAGAGCAGTGGAGGTCAAAGGTAGGGGCTGAGGAGTGGTCTCAGGAGAGAGCAAATGGGCCAGACAAGGATAGAGGTGAAAGCTAGACTGTAAGAGAAGAATGAAGAGAAGTGAATTTGAGGACATTGTTAGGAGAACCTGGAGCAGCAAAAAAGATGGAGAAGGTTGAAGGGCAGAAGACTAACCTCCTAAAGGGAAAGCCTCGGCTACTGCTATGGCTAAGAGATAAGCATGCACTTCAGCTGCCAATGGCCACACCCACAGCAGACATCACTAATCAACCACAGCAATCTTTCTTGGTGATCAAAGGCAAGTTCTCAGAGTCTTTCTCAACTGAGCCCTCCAGGCCAACATTCCATAAGGAATGGACTATGGGTCTTTGCCATACTTGCTCTGCAGCCCCCATAACTCCTCAGTGAATGGTGGGAAACTCATTACCTTCCAGGCTGGCCCATCTAAATGTTTTTGTTTTTTTAAGACAGTCTCACTTTGCTGCTCAGGCTTTTCTACAATAGCATAATCATAGCTCAACTCACTTCAGCCTTGAACTCCTGAGCTTAAGCAATTCTCCTGCCTCAAGCCTCCTGAGTAGATGGGACTACAAACATATTCTACCATGTCTGGCTATTTTTTTTTTTTTTTTTTTAGAGCTAGGGTCTTGCTATGTTGCCCAGGCTGGTCTTGAAATCCTGGCCTTGAACAATCTTCCCAGCCTCCACCACTCACCTACACACTGGGTCCACTGGGAATGCTGGGTGAAGCCCTGGGGGCAGCCACAGCGGTAGCCCCCTGGCTCATTATGACAGCCATGCTGGCAGCGATGGGGCCCATCACATTCATCCACATCTGACAAAGAGAGAGAGGGAGAGACAGCTCACCGGGCAGTCCACAGGACCACTCCCACCATCCCTAGGCACCACCCAAATCCAGGCTCTACCTTCGCAACTGCTTCCAGAGCTGTCCAGGGTGAAGCCTTGATAGCACTCACAGCGGAAACTGCCTAGGGTATTGTGGCAGAGACTATGGGTGCCACATGGGCCAGGCTGGGCTGAGCACTCATCATTATCTGCAGAAGGAAGAGAAGAGAGGGGTTCCCTGATGGTTAAGGGACTAGTGTCCCACCAACTTCAATCAAGTCACTCTCTCCATGCCTCAATTTTCCCCTCTGTGATCCATGACCATTCCCAGAATTTGGCCACTGATACTTGAGATAGTGCCTGTAAGCGTAAGGGACTTTGAATCTCATCTCCATTGTCTTGAAGCTGTGTGGCCTGGAGCAACTTACTTACCCTCTCTGTGCCTTGGTTGCCTCTGTTGTAACAAGGAGATGATAATACCCATTTTGCTGTGATTTTTTTTGTGAGAATTTAATTAACCCCATCACATAAAGGGCTTAGGATAGTGCCCGGTAAAATAGTAAAAGATTAATAGTAAGAAAATTAATCTCTGTTGTTGAAGCCATCCAGTATATGTTTTTTTTTCCCATTTGTTTTAATTTAATAATCTTTACTTGTCTTTAAATATTCTTAGTCTTAGTATGCTTCTGTATGTTGTTCTTTTTTTTTTTTTTTTTTTTTGAGACAGAGCCTCAAGCTGTCACCCTGGATAGAGTGCTGTGGCATCACAGCTCACAGCAACCTCCAATTCCTGGGCTCAAGCAAGTCTCCTGCCTCTGCCTTCCAAGTAGCTGGGACTACAGGCGCCCGCCACAACGCCCGGCCGTTTTTTGGTTGCAGCCGTCATTGTTGTTTGGCGGGCCCAGGCTGGATTCGAACCGCCAGCTCAGGTGTACATGGCTGGCGCCTTAGCCTGTTGAGCCACAGGTGCGGAGCCGCTTCTGTATGTTGTTAATGGTCACCTTATCTTTAGATGCTGTGGATTTTCTCCGCTTCATTTAACTAACTGGCAATTAAGATTCTAAGATTTTTCTAATTTTTCACCATGTTAAACAACATGACTAAGTAAATCTTTGTGTGTATTTGTGATGTCTTCTTTAGAACAATATCCTAAAAGTAGAATGGTAGGCATGGAGGTCCATATCTACATGTTTTGGGTTGGAATTGCCAGATCCCACTCTTGCAGTTCACTGTATTTTTTTACGGCAATCTCAATCAAGACACCTAGGTTACCAGGGAGCATTGCTGCAATGGTAATAGTCCAGGGCGGGTAAACTGCATTCAAATTGGGGTCATAGGTAATGAACAATAAGTTCCTGGTGGAGAATCCTGATTTTGGCTTCCATAGCTCACTAGAGCCTCAAGCCAACCTCCCAGCTCAGGTTCCTGAGGAGCTGGGACTATAAGTATATGCCACCACGACTGCCTAATTGTTAAATTTTTTGTAGATGGCTCGGCGCCTGTGGCTCAATGGGCTGAGGCGTCAGCCATGTACACCTGAGCTGGTGGGTTCGAATCCAGCCTGGGCCGCCAAACAACAATGACGGCGGCAACCAAAAAAAATGGCCGGGCATTGTGGCGGGCGCCTGTGGTCCCAGCTACTTGGGAGGCGGAGGCAGGAGACTTGCTTGAGCCCAGGAATTGGAGGTTGCTGTGAGCTGTGATGCCACGGCACTCTATCCAGGGTGACAGCTTGAGGCTCTGTCTCAA
>CAUYRH010103301.1:0-69401 GCA_963574655.1 Perodicticus potto | reverse complement strand
AATTTTATATCAAATTCTAAAAAATTATGAGACCTAAAATTCCTTCTATTTTTTTAATTCATGTCATAACTAAATTAAAAAAAAAAAAAAAAAAAAAAAAAGAAGAAGAAGAAGAAGAAGAAAAAGGTAAAGGGCGTTCTTTCTCAAATGCTATCACACCTATCAAATGCATGTTGGTGGGTATAAATACATTGCCTGATAAAGACAGAAGGGCTAAGAATCTTCTGAATCTTTGGTGGGCACAGCCAACAGCATTATACTGGCAAGTTTAAATGATAACATTAAATATGTTAAGGAATCTTTAAAAATAAGCTAAGTTAGCATATTCCTTCAAATATCTGCCACCTTAAAAGCATTTGCTAATGTTCAACATGCATCTCATTTGTTACTCTAAAAGCAGAGTGCTGGGAAAGCTTATTGTATTTACTTTGTCACTTAGGTGAATAATTTATGGCCTCATACTTTCACTGCACTTTGAAAGCTTAGGCTGACCGCCTGGGCACTTGGTTAGCCCCTGTTTGGCAGTCTCTCTTGTCAAGGGGCCATTTACAGAATGCATCTGCTAGGACTTGCTCAAATAATGCATTTCCAAGTCAGCACCCTGCTTATTCATATTTTCAGGTAACTCTTTTTCCATTTGGTCCCAGGCCTCTTTGCTGAGGTGTCTGCTAGATCTCATTACTTCTTCTGCATTCAGACCCGAAGCAGCGTGGTCTCTGTCTGGCATACTTTTGCTAGAGGCAAAACTCTACCCTGAAGAAGAGATAGAACAAATTTGAAGTATACTTTTTCTGGAGTGCATATCAGGCCCACTGTATACTCGTGACATCAGAAGGTCAGCAGACGCCCCCTGCCTCATGCCCTGCCGCTGAGTGAAGGAGCCTTCAGCATAATAACCCTGGACTGAGCCAAGACAGCTGCAAGACGCACGCTCTGATGAAGGAGCAGCACATGGGGAAGCCCTAAGGCTGAGGGGAGAGGCACAAAGAAAGACATTAGAGGAGTTGGAAGCTTCTGGTGCCTCAGTCTACGCCAAACATCCACTGTGCCTCAGCTTCTGGCTGAATTTATGTAAATTCTCATATTAAAGTGTTAGTTACCTCAATATTTCCTGCCCTGTACATTTCCTGGATGTTTGTCTTTCAACAGAATATTACAAGGCATGCCAAAAGTCAAGAAAAGGTGGAACAGACACAGCAGTCTTCAGAACCAAACTCAAATCGGGCTCACATGGTAGAATTATCAGACAGAGAATTTTAAACAACTGTGATCAGTATGTTAAAGACTCTACGGGAAAAGATAGACAACACACAGGAGTGTGAATAATGCCTGCAGAGAGATGAAGAGAAACGCCAGAAATGAAAATCAATAACAGAAGTGAAGAATGTTTTTGTTGGGCTCATGTGAAGACTTGACACAGCTAAGGGGGGATTGGTGAACATGAAGACAAGTCAAAAGAAATGAACCAAACTGAAATGCACAAAGAAAAAAAAATGAAAAACAAAACAGCAGAACAGAGCATCCAAGAACCATGAGACAATATTAATGTGTGTGTAACATATGTGAAATTGGAATACCAGGAAAGAGAAGAAATATTTGAAGAAATAATAGCCAAGAATTTTCCAATATGAGTAATGGACACAAACCATACTGAACATCAAACAATTAGAATAAAAACATAAACAAGCAAACAAAAGAAGCCTAGCTATATCATTCATAAACTAGAGGAAATTGAAAACAGAGAGAAAATCTTGAAGATATCTGGGAAGGGACATTTTACCTACAGAGAAAAAAGGATAAAAATTCCTGCATACTTCTCATCAGAAACTTTGCACCTGAAAATGGAACTGAATGCAGTCTTTAAACATCTAGAGGAATAAACAATCTTTACAAAACTATCAGCAATCAAACAGTTTTCAGAAGTTAAGAATAAATAAAAACCGCCCAAGACAATTGAGGGAATTCAATATAAAAGAAACTCTCAGGTTGAAGGAAAATGATGTAAGTCAGAAACTTGGGTCTACACATAGAAAGGAAAAACAAAAAAGGAATAAACAGAAGTGAAATATAATCTTTTATTTTTCTTATTCTTAATTTATCTAATAGGTAACTATCTGTGTAAGGCAATAATAGTAACTCTAAGTTCAGTGATTGTAGCATCTGTGAAAGAAAAATGAACCATATAAAATGTTCAGTTAAAATCAAAGAAAGCTGAAAAACAGATAAAAAGAAGCATAACAAAACACAACAAATAAATTATACAAAGATGGTAACCGTTAATCTAACTATATCACTAGTGCCTTATACAAAAGTAATCTCACTTTCGTTAAAAGAGTTTGTTAGACTGAATTAACAAAATGAGACTCAAATACCAGGGATGCCAAAAAATATATACACATTTTGAGACATCTTGTTGGAAGTAAAATTGATCATTCCCCCAAAGTGTGCAATTGCTGGTAAACTGGATGTGTGTAGCATGTCTAGGTACACTTGACCAGTAATGGTTCCTTCAATTCAACTTTGAAAAGTAAGACATAAATAATGTCTCTTAAAATGTGCACCCTCTGTATATGCTGTTTATAAGAAACATACTTCAAATATAAGGACATGCATGTATTAAAAGTCAAAGGAGGCTCGGCGCCTGTATCTTAGTGGTTAGGACGCCAGCCACATACACCAGAACTGGCCAGTTAGAACCCAGCCTGGGCCTACCAAACAACAATGACAACTGCAACCAAAAAATAGCCAGGCATTGTGGTGGGTGCCTGTAGTCCCAGCTACTTGGGAGGCTGAGACAAGAGAATTGCTTAAGCCCAAGAGTTTGAGGTTGCTGTGAGCTGTGATGCCATAGCACTCTACTGAGGGCGACTAGTGAGACTCTGTCTCAAAAAAAAGTAAAAGGTTAGAAAGAAATGTACTACATTAACACTAATCAAAATAAAGCAGTAGTAGCTACATTAATTTCAAACAAAACTGACTTCAGAACAAAAATGATTATCAGGGGTAAAGGGCTACATTGCATAATGATAAAGGGATCAATTCCCAAGAACAAAGTATGATCCTAACCACAGAGAGTCAAAATATGAGACAAAACCTGATAGAACTGAAAGAAGAAAAAGATACAATACTAGTTGGAGACTTCCACCCATCTGTCGGTAATTGACAGATCAAGCAGGCAAAACATCAACAGAGACATAAATCAAGCTGGGTATAGGGATCCCAGCACTCTGAGTAGCTGAGGTGGGAAGATCCCTTGAGTTCAGGAGTATGACACCAGCCTGAGCAAGAGTGAGACCCCCTCTCTAGTAAAAATAAAAGAACTAGCTGGGCATTGTGGTGCATGCACCTGTACCACAGGACTCTAACCTGGGGCAACAGAATGAGAACAACAACAAAAAAGATATAGATCAGAAAAGATGACTCAACCAGCACCATCTGTCCACTTGACCTCACTGACATTGAAAGAACATTCCCTCCCACAGTAGAGAAGAATACATTCTTCTCATGAACACTTGAAACCATCACAAGATGGACCATATCCTGAGTCCCAAATCAGCACTTAAACAATTGGAAAGAATTTAAGAAAATACAGAGTGGATGGTAGATCGCAAAGGGGCGAAATAGAAATCAATAACAGAAAGACCCCTGGACATGTGGAACTTTAGAAAAAAACTTCAGAGTAACTTGATGGACCAAAGATTAAATCTCAAGGAAAAAAGAAGAGAAAATCATCCAAATCAAATGTCAATTCTCTGAAAAGATTAGAAAAGAAACATCAGTAAAAGTTGAAGAGTTCAAGATAATTAGCCTGTGGCCCGGCTAACCAGGGCCTAAGGAGACAGGTGGAGGAATGGAAGAGGGGTCGTCCTTCTGCCTCTGGGGCACTGAACGCAAAAGATGAGAGCACTGTCAACAGCACTACGCCTGCAAATAGATGAAACTCACAAATTCCTCAAAAATATGAACTGCCAAGAACTCACTCATGGAGCAGTGGATAAGCTGAGTCACCCTAGACCTAAGAGAACAGGAGTTCTCGGTCTTGTCTGCACATGGAATCATCCGGAAAACTTAATCATGTGGAAAATGTTAATGCCCTGCTCCTGCGCCTGGAGATTTTTACACGATCAGTCTGGCGCCCTTCTGATTCTGTTACAGGATCAAACTCACCGTGCCTCCGTGTTCTGATGTCCTTTGAGCAAAGGGTATTTCCCTGTGCTTATGAAGACTTTACTGTGGCATGTCTTTTGGTAACTGAAACGCTGAAGGCTTCTCCATTATCTGCAACTGGTCCTGACACTGGTTCAGTCCCCAATTCTAGAAATGTCAGTTGATTTTCAGCAAGAACAAAATGCTTTGTGGTAAACTAAAGGGGGACGCTTTGTGAGCTTGTGTCTGACACTGCAGTCTCACTGTCACGTGGAGGACCCCAAAAGAAGGGCCAACTCTTCAGTACCTCATTACCCTAGCCTGGAGTAGGGCTCCCCTCCGGACGTGAGTGGCCTTAGAGAATCAAATGTTTATAGCCACTTGGCAGAGACCATCAGGCCTGGAGAGCAAGATGGTCGTGAAAAATTCAAGAGTGAGCTCTTGCCACCGTGGCAGTGTCTTTAAATCTTTTATTCATGTCTTTGGTGCTCAGCATGGATGTTCAATCATTTTTGATCATTTGTACTTATGGCACTCAGCAGAACAGCCCCCACCTAGGACCGAGCAAGCCCCACTGAGGACAGCAGACGCACAGCTCACTCTCAGGGCACCTACGGCCTATTCAGCCTCCTCCTTTCTTATGTAAGGCTTCTGGAAGAAAAGGGAGCGTCAGCACCAGCTGCCAGAGGGCAGGATGCAAGCCTGAGTGTCCTCAGGTCAGCCCTCTTCCGAAGTGAGCACAGGTCACCCTGGGAACTTGGGTATCTGCAGTACAGCACTTCTACAGCCAGCTGCCCCAACATCTTCACAAGTGGTTCTGTCCCCTGCCAGCTCCTCAGCTTGGTCCTTCCCTGGAGCAGTTACTGGTATGTGGGCTACTCAAAGGCCCATGCTTTATATCAGAGAAAATGAATTTATTTCTGAGGGAAGAAGGATCATGGTTATTTACTGGAGGAAGGATAGTCATGGGCCTCAGGGAGAATGTCCACATCAGGAAAGGCCGTGGAGACGCACAGGGATGCGTGGCTCTACGTGGTGATGTGGGCTTTGCACTGAGTCCCACTGAGTGAGACATGCTGAGAGCAGTGGCAGGGTACCAGGGCCCTCAGGGGGCTGTCTCACTGCAGCCACGCCAGCCATCCCTGTGAGGCCCACCCTGTCCCTTCTGCTGAGAGTTCCTCTCCAGGGTTCTGCTGTGGCCATCATGAGCTGGCCGTCTGCCTGCCCGTGGTTCTTCCCGAACAGAGAGTGAAACTGACCTCAGCTTCCCAGCCTTCTGGTCTCCGCACTACAGAACTGGACATGAGGGAGGAGAGCAGGTTTGTACTCTCTCCACAGCCTCCACGTGGATCTCAGATCTAGACCTTGAAAGGCAGGGAGGTGATGACCCGGAGGGTCTCCTCCTGAGAAAGGCAGACACTGCTATGCACCTCAGCAGTACCCTGGGACTGGCCCACAGGAGCCCTGAGACGGAGCCTTGACCCCCTGGCCTGGTGACATCAGGGACTGGCTCCAGGCCATGTGTCTAGACAGGCTCTGACACAAAGCCTGCTCACACTGCCTGTCGCTCATGCCCAGAGAGCTGCAGACACCGGGCTTGGGGCCATGCAATAGGCTGGCCGAAGTGACCCACAAAGGCCTGCCCAAAACAGAACCAGGGCTTGCACCAAAGAGAGGTTGAGATACCATTCTCTATAGATACAGCTCCTGTTGAGTTGAAGAGGAAACCCCTGCAGGCTCTCAGAAAACTGCTATGGAATTTAGACATTTAGAAGAAAAATAAGCCTCAGAGCGAGCTCCCCAGGGGATGAAGCTATACCAGACAAAGCTACCCTGTCTCTGCTGAAATGAAACTTCATGCAAATAACTTCATTGCAGGCAGATGGGAGCCTGCTGAGGTGGTGGGCACTCAGCTGAGGTGCTGCACATAGAGCTTGTGGCTGAGAAGGGGCAGCTCTGGGCAGCTGCCCCTGTGCCATGCAAGGACGGGCTCGAGCCCAACCATCTGTCACAGACGAGGCATGTTTGTTCCCCGCTGACGCCCAAATGTCCTCCCAGGAGTGAGGCAGGGTGCCCTGGGGAGGCTCGTGGCAGCGTCCTGGAGCAGAGATGTTCCCATGTGCCGTTCTTGGACAAGAAAATTGATAGCGATGCCTTTGACTCAAAGAGCCTTTCAAAGAGTGGTGCAATCTTTAAGATAACAATATGCCAAGAAGAAAGTGAAATCACAGGAAGAGGAAGGGAAGGAGGAAAGGAGGACACAGGGGGGCACAGAGAGGAGGTGCTGCCATTCGCCCAGGCCCTGTTGGGTCAGTGCCACACCAATACTCTGCAGAAAGGAAGCCCACCACTGCCTGTGCCCCACTGTCACCATCAGTGGCTTTCTACATACGCAGATGCCACTGAGGCTTCCAAATGGAAAGTGATTTGCAAAGCTAGCTAGGGTGTGCTGCCGGTGAGGAGAGACGTGTGGGATGCAGGCTTTGCAAAACCATTTCTCACCACCATTTCCAGGGAGGGTTGGGCAAATGTGAGCCTCCCAAAAGGCAGCTTCTGGGAGCAGAGGTAGTGGCAGCTGACAAGGTAGATACTGACTGCTTGGAGACACAGACAAGGTGGCCATGTCCTTCCCCATCCTTGAAGACATTGTGCTGACTTTCAGGACCTTCTGTGCCTTGGGGCCATGCACACGCAGGCCTAGCCTGTGAGTCACGGTCCATGTGCTTCCTCTGTGGGAGAAGCCGCTGGGATGACAGCTATTTAAAGAATGCCAGCAGCTCAGACATAAAAAGATAAAGACCTGAGTAGTTAAGTCACACAGCAAGATGTATGAAGATCAAGAAACACAAAGATGGTGCCCAGTCACATATCATCAGTGAGTGCAAATAAGGTCCCATGAAAGGCATAGCCACTGGACAGTTCACAGTAAACACGCTGACACTGCCAAGTCTCGGCCGAGACCTGGGGGCCTGGGACTCCTGCTCACGGCTGGCGGGAGTATGAATTGCTGCAGTCACACTGGAAAACAGTCCAATGTTTTCTTATAAATGCAAGCATACATCTCCCTCTCCCACCCGCCAAGAGAAGTGAACCTGGGTGTTCACAGAAAGAGCTGTACAAGATTGTTCATAGCATCTTTGTTCCTCATGGCTCCAAAAACTGAACAGCCAGAGTGGTTACCGGGCAGGCCAGTGTAGTGGGCAGGCTCTAGTTCTCAGCACCTCGTGTGTCCACAGCAACACCACACCTCTGATTCCAAGATTATGGCTCCTGGGAGCCTTATGCCTTTTCCTTCAGGATGAATCATTCTTTTGTGCACTGGTCACCTGGTCAGCCTGGGCTGTCCATGCCGATAACCCCACCTCTGGCATTGCTCCTCTGCGAGAGCCTCTGATTATGGAATTTCCCAACTGGAAGGCAGGTGGGTCTGAAGCAATCAGTGGTGATCTTAATACCAGACAAACAGAAATTAAGGCAAAACTTCAGGAGTGATGAAGGAGAAATGCTGTAAAGATCAGAAGACAGAGAGATCAAGCAGTGACTCAGGTCTAGGAGATTACTGGGCTCAGCTGCTGATGTGGAATGGGGTGACATCTAACTGAGGTCTCAGGTCCCTGTTGTCTAGGGCAATGATGAGAAATAAATACTGTCTTTAAAGTCCCACCTGAGGAGCCTCAGCTTTGTCTGAGACTTTAGAAATCTCAGAAATCAATGAGGCTGGTGGTGGCTTCGAAGGAAATCTGGGGAAACTGGAGAACAGGATCCTAGAACTTTCCAGCACCTGCAGGCCCCAGGTAAGGCCGAAGACCATGGCCTGCAGCGGCCTACAGTCCTGCTGGAACAGTGGAGAGGCGAGCATGGGTGCTCAGCAGCTGAAGAGGGCAGCCAGGATCACGGGAGGGCTGAGTCAGCCTCAGCCCACGTGCCGGCAGACACACTGGCCTCAGCGTCCAGTCCAGCAAACAGCACCAACAGCCACACATCCTAGAATTTGTCATCCTCAAATTCAGTGTTTCTTGATCTTGAACAAATGTACCAAAACTTCTATTATCACAGAAGGGCAAGACTTGTACATTCTAGGTAAGGAGGAACCTGGCTTATTCATCAGGAATATATTGGCAAGGGTCTCAGGAGCATAACTTCTGCACGTAACACCTTAGATCTGCTTAGATGTCTGGATATTAAGGAGTCTGAACTGGAAACAAACCGCATCGCACAAACCACACAAAAAGGCCTTATCTCTTGCCTATTGCACCTCTCTTGACTTAAAAAAAGAAAAAAACATGAAGCCAGCCTTATTTCCAATGACCTTTCAGAGAGTTGTGATAAAATGAGCTGCTTTGGTTGTTTCTAGGCTCCACCTTCATTGCCTCAATCGATTGTTTTTTATTAGTAGATTTGCAGGGTCAATGATTTTTGAAGCTAAGGACCCAACACTTTGAAAAGAGAATCCTCAGAGTTACACTAACCAAGACTCTCGAAAATTGTGGGCATAGGGTCAGTGCTGAGCTGAGCATGTGCCTGCACTCTCATCCCCTGCTCCTGTCTGCAGACAGGGCCCTCGGACTAGACCGGAATAGTTATTCATTTCCCAAGTTTGTTACCATTGGAGTGAGGTTGTAGGCCAGGGCTGGGAGGGGAAGACAGTGAGGAGCCTGGAAATCAGTTCACTTAAAACCTTTCTGGCCAAGGAACCCATACACCTATATATACCCTGAGGCTAAAGGCCTAAAGGAGGAGACGACGGGGAAAGACTAGGAGAGGAACAGAGAGAGCTTCTCTCTCCCCACTTGAATTCTCTCCCTCTACCAGGAGCTTTAGTGTTTTCTGTATTCTTTTCTGTAAATAAATTCTGTCTTACCACTGGAGGGTAGGGGGGTGGAAATAATGTAATGAAGAATAATAAAATATATGTATTTATAAAAAGAAAAACAAAAACAAACAAAAACAAAAAAACCTTTCTAGTCACATGGAATCCCTGGCTATGTGGATTTAGTACCTAATTTCATTATAATGCTTGTGGAAACATGCAGATCTCAGGAAATCAGGCTGTGACATTTCCAGGAGATTTTATCAAAACTGTCCCAGAGCCACACCAGTGTCCCCTTCTCTGGTTCTATGTGTGCATCCAGGTAAGAAGACCTTGATGTGGCCACTGTTGGGTGAGCAGGGGAATCCTGCAGGAAGCTTCGCTTCCCTCTGTATTTAGGAAAAGAGAACTGTAAACAGGTGTGACTTTGCAAGGAAGAGCCACTCAGGCTTCTGGACACAGGGCCTTACATAACATCTTTTCTTCTGGAATGAATTTGTGAGAAGTCCAAACAGAACTTGAAAGAAACTGGTGTTTTACAAAGGCCCTGGAAAATGCTGCCATGGCTTATGGGACGGTTTTCTTTTCTTTTTGGTCAATAAATTTACAGTTGGCTTCTGCACACCAAATAGTCTCCTAGCAGTCTCTAGTGTCTTTTGACCCCCAGGGTCAGGCAGTGCTGTGGGGATCCTCTCCACCATCCTCCCTGCTCCCCCTGCACAGCAGGTCGCCCTAAGGCTGGTGATCAGGAAGGGGAAGGCTGCAGAGCCCTGATTCTAATGAGTGCTGGCATTTGGAGTTTTGGAGTTGCCCACTAAGGATGGGCAATTACAGCAAATTATGTCACCGGGCTTTGGAGTGTTTGGGAGCACTGCTAGACCAAGCAAGACTCAGCTAATTATGGCATAATTAATTAATTGCTGTTGTCCTAGGAGGCTTCCATTCTGTGTTCCCTTAGCTCTGCTTCCTCAAAAATCACTCATGGTGAGCTCCCAAGCTCAGTTCCAAGGCAGAAAGTTGATAGAGGTAATAAATAAAATCTATACTTCAGAAGTCGGGGTAACCAGGTGGAGGAGAAGCACAAAGGCAGGGTGGGAGGTGACACTCACTGCCCCATTATCTCTGAGCTCAACATTTTGTGGTCCCTTGCAAAGGTGATGGTGTTTTCCAGATTGAGGGAACAACATGCTGATTCCCATGCTTGTCTGTAAATGTAGAAGTGTCACTGGTGATGGGTGGGCCCAGTGAAGACCTGGTTTTTCTGGAGATGGCCCATGAGAGTGAGTGAGGACCTTCTACCTGAGGTGCAGTCCTTGCCTTCAGCCTGGCATGGAATGGCCCTCCTCTGGCTTGGGTCTGCCCTGCCCAGCACTCCACCAAGTTCCCAGGGATCTCAGACTTGGCAGCACTCCGTCCATCTGCTGGACGAGCCATCCCATTCAAGGCTCCCCCACCCCCGTGCTGGTCACAGATGAATGGCATCTGAGCGTCGAGGAGGCAACCGCAGCTGCAGGAGCCCCGATGCCCCTACCTGGGCCCAGCACATAGAACAGGTGAGCGTGCCAGGGCAGGATGCTTCTGATACTGGTACAGGGGTTCCACAGTCAACACCAGCTCTGTGCCCTTCTCAGCTTTCCTCCTGAGCCCTGGATGACCTCTGTAGTTGGGGGTGTCATATCCACATCCTGAGGCAAGAAGGGGAGGAGGGCTAAGCCATCGGATGGGTCCCATATCTTGCCAGGAGAACAAAATTCCCCCAAATCCCCTAGAGAGACCCACTGAGGTCCCTGCGGACCACAAGGGAGGTAGGAGACACAAGTGTGGCATTTCTGCTGTCACTGTGGAGAGGGGCAGTGACCTAAGGGTTGGGAGTGGGATGTGGGGTTTGCTGCAGAAAAACAAGTCAGGAAGAGAGTCCAGACCTCCTCGTTTCTACCCACTCATGACCCTGAGAATCTGAGTCTTATCAGACCAACAGCTCGTTATATAATTGAGTGCTGAGAATATAGGTATTATATTAGGTGGAAGATTTCACTGGTGATGGAAGGGGCAGATGGGGGTCATGGTCAGGAACTGAATGAGGCCCCAGTCGGGGGAGGTCCAGCCAGCTGGGGGTGGTGTCTCTGTGCTTGTAGGCTCCAGAGATCCTAGCCCATAGTGTTCTCTCTGAGAAAGGAGAGGTGTCATTTCCTTCCCCACACACCTCCAGGCAGTAGAGATGAAATAAGGTGAGTGGACATGCTTTAGAAAGTTAGGTGTTCTAATAAACAAAACATTGTTTTGGGCAGAAAGAGCAGTGCAGGAGATATTCAGCCTGTCCCTCAAACATGGCTGCTGGATACTCCAGCCCCCACCCTGGTGGGACTCGGGGGGCAACTCCCAGCCTTGCCGTGTGGGAAAGCAGCCAGAGCCCTGCTCACACTTCTTCCTGGCCGTTGTGTCCGCAGCATCATCTGGGGACACATGCAGCTTGGCCTTTAGCCCTGGCGAGTCCTCTTTCTGGAACCAGAAACACAAACAAGCCCTCCACACCCTGCTCCTTCCCACTTGCTCACCCTGGCTCCCTTTCTCTTCTCCAACTCTGCAGACTAACAAAGCCGTGGCCAAGGGGGACTTGCACCAGGCCAGCACCAGCTCCCGGCGGGCCCTATTCTTGGCTGTGCTGTCCATTACCATCGGGACCGGAGTCTATGTGGGCGTGGCCGTGGCCCTCATCGCCTACCTCTCCAAGAACAACCACCTGTGAGCTTCCTGCAGGCACAGGACAGAGGCACGGCCAGGTCTGTGGGGTGGAGGCCGTGGGGTTGGCCAGGCAGACGCTGCATGATGCTCAATCTACAGACAATTGCTGAGCTACGCCAGGAAGCCCAGGGATCTTCTGTTGGTCTCTTTTGTTTTTACCTTTTAATTTCATTTTCACAGCACTGTGTAGAGCTCCAGACAGATGGGCACTGCTAGTCCTTCCAAAGGGAAGCTCCAAAGATCTTGACCCCCAAGGCCATCTCTGGATGGATTCTGATGGGTTAAAGGTGATGCAGCTCTCTCCCCAGTGCCACCACATTAGCAATATACAAACAGCAAAAATAGCATTTATTTTTATGGAATATGGTGCAATTGGCAGAGGGAAGGGGACACATCACTCCTCTGGTTGTGGCCCTGCTTGAGTCCTTCGTGTCCTTCCGGTCCACGCACCTTCTCTGCAAGAAGAGAACAGGGCTGAGGAGGAGGTGACAGCCCACTGCTGGCCAGACCCCAGCTGCCCGGCCTGCAGATGGGCCCAACCTGAGAACCAGCCTGGCATGGGACTTGCTTGCACACCCCACACCGCCCATCCTACAGCGCCAGCCTCCCCCAGGACATGCCTATGCCCAGCAGCTCACCCGCAGCAATACACGGTCCTGGGACCTTGCTGACCTGGGACAGGGTGGCAGGCCCAGCCTCCTGAAAGAATCCTCAAGAATGAGCTCCCAGTTGCTCCAGAAACCCCAAGCAGTGGCGCAGTGGGCATCCCCTCAGTATAAAGAATTGAGAGTGCTTCAAAAGAACTGCCGCAGTGGATGCGCACCCTGGTCAGTCACAAGCAGTGACACTAGTGATCCCAGAAACGAGATGGGCCTTACTCTGTCCACTAAAGGAATAGCTATTTTCTTGTCATTTTTTTAAGTGCAACTCTCGCTTCCTGCTGCTTAAATTATCAGACAAACGCTGAGGAATAAGTAATCACAGGCATTTTAATAGCATTCCATTGCTGTTTTACAAGTGTTCATTATATAACAAAAATTATCTTTTAGTTTTTTGCTTAAGACTCTTCTTTCTGATTAACAGCCAGCGCGGGGTTTTGGTTACTACTTTATACGTGTGATTTCTGTAACTGCAGAGCCATCAGGCTGTGCTGCTGAAACAGCAGGAGCCGGGTGGTTCTCTCCTCGGGGAGAACCACAGTGCCCTCTTCCCTCCTGCACACAGTAAATGTCATTGTCTCCACCCCTCAGAGGACACAGAAACCCTCTGTCCAGCACAGGGACTTCTCCCAGCTCTCAATTCTTGACACCTGCATTTCAGCCCAGAAATCCTGATTGGGTTGTTCAGGGAGGCAGCCTGATGTGTGCAGTGTGTAGCAGAGGCTGGGGCCACCACCCTGGAATAAAGACCACAGGTTTGAGGCCCTCACCTGATGCTCTCCCCCTTGACCTTGAGCATCTAAGTCTGAGAATTATGAGCACTGTCTCCCTGGTCAGATCAATCATCCATCCAGTGTTTGTCTCTAGTGGATGGTCCAAAACGTATTCTCAGGCCTTATCCCTCAGAGGCATATATGGAAGCCCAACATCCCTGTAAGAATCAGAATCCCCTGGCTGTAAAGAGCATGGGTTTGAGGTCAAACCCACCTGGATTTGAATCCAGTTGTGCCATTTTCTAGCTGTGTGATCTTGGATCAATACCCATGCCTCTCTGAGCCTCACTGCAGGACAGCATAATGAGCAAGACTAGTTTCCTGGACCTACTGGGCAGTGCCCAGTGCCTGGTACGGGCAGGTGGAGATGGCTGCTATCAGCATCCCCAGGCAGGGCTACCATAGCTAATCTGTGTCTCCCCATCTTTCAGCCCAGCCTCAGGGCTTATTCATCACGAACCTTTGTGCAAAATGGGCTTCTTTGTGTCTGTGCTGAAGTGGTTCATGCCTCCAGAGTTGGAGAGGAGGTAGAATCAATCTGCACGTCCTCACCCCTAGCTCCATTGGCACTGTCCTGGTCGCCCTAAGCCAGGGCCTCTGTGCCAGCACCTGACCTCCTGCCAGGTCAAGGCCTTTCCTGATGCAGGAGTGTCGGTTTCCCAGGCTTCAGCCTTCTCTGCACTTTCCTGAGCTCGGCTGAATCTTTCTCAAGGCTGGCACTGTGACCCCCTGTGCCGAGACTCCTGCCACTGCCTTGTCCTTGGTGGTGGGGACAGTGGTTGGCTGTCACCTTAGATGGCTCTGTTGTTGATGATGGCGATGGCACAGCAGAGCCACTGTCCAAGAGTCATTACCATTGTGAGGCCCACCATCAGCCAAACACAGCCACCACACACAGCTCCGCAAAGGGCACGGCTGCCTTTCCTGATCCCACCCCTGAAGAACCCCACTATTTCCATGGAAAAGGAACCTTGAAAAGGTGCTTAGGATGTATCTCAGCCCCTGAAAATGGTCCCCTCCCATGTCCACTGTGGACCTCTTACCACCCCACCCAAGAATCTTCACTGTCCCAGCTATACTCGGGAGTTACCCCTGACTCCACCAGGTACCCCCACCTCATAGGGTCCCAACCTCACCAGGTGTCCCACCTCACAGGGTCCCCATCTCACATGTTCACAGGGGTCCCCACCTCACCTGGGTTCCTCACCTCATCAGGGGCCCCATTACTGGCAAATGTCCCACCTTTCTTGACCAGGTGTTCTCACTTGCTGAGTAGCCCACTAGTCACCAGGAGCTACAGGGTGTCCTGTGGAGGGATACGTGTTGGCCATTCCTTGTGGAGTCAGCTGCTGCCCAGGTTGCCAGAGACGGGCTGCAAGACTCATTAGGGACATGGCTCACTAGAGACAGGGCTCTCTAGGGACATGGCTCACTACGGAAATGGCTCACTAGTAACAGGGCTCTCTAGGCACACAGATCACTAGGGACACTTCTCACTAGGGACAGGGTTCACTAGGCATATGGCTCATTAGAGACACAGCTCACTAATGACACTGCTTACTAGGGACTCAGCCCCCGACAGCGGGACCAACCTCCCCAGGGCTGGTCATCCCTCTAGCCAACAGCCTTGTCCTCTGCAGGTGCCGGATGCCATGTCACTTTCCAAGCTGCCTCTGGATGTTACATGTCCATGGGGCAATCTTTCCATTTGCCATCCACCGCCCCTACCCTGTGGATACTATGGTTGGTGGCCCCTTAAGCTGAGACCATGGCCAAAGCTGCCTTTCCAGAGCCCAGGCCCAAGTTTCTGGGCCTGCCCTTGAGATTTCAGTGTCTCCTTGAGGCACCTGGTAGACAGGCTGACATGCCAGCCCTTACAAGGGCAGTTGTGAGCTTCTCCTGCTGCAAGTCCACCCACATTAGTTGCTATTGGCATTGACATACATTGACCCAATTTGGCAATAAGCTATTGAGTGATAGTTCAGAACCTGAGTAGAGGCCAATCTCTCAGAGAACAGGGCCATCCCTGCCCTGTCAGGGGCCACTTCCTGCCCCTGTGTGGAGTTGATGGCAGTGGGCTGGTGTGTCAGAAGTGATATGAGGCTGTGGCTGCAACTCCCCCACCCCCAAGACCTCCTGAAGTCTCCTCCCTGCCCTCCCAGCTGCCCACACTCAGCTGAGGCTCTGCTCACTTTGGAAAGCAGTGGTGATGCCAAGCTACACACACACACAGGGCCTACAGCCAGCACCCACGTGGAACAAGGGATATGTCAGCTGGGCAACCCACAGGATGGAGCCAGAGACCCTGTGGGGCAAGGGCAGAAGGGTAGGGAACTGCTGGCTTTGTGTTTATGCCTAGAGGCTGTAGAATAGGGGTGGTGGCCCCGCTGTGCTGCAGGAGTGTGGACTGGGGCTCCAGACAAGGACAGGCATGGCTGTCCCACACCAGGGAACAGGCAGCTGGCAGCAGAGCCCCACTCAGGGTATTGTGGACCAGCACAGGTGGGGAAGATCCTGGGGCTCTGAGGACTTGCCCACCTTGACCATGGGAGGCAAGACAGGAGGGTAAGGGGGGCCGGGCAGCAGGTGGGGCCTCAGTAGAAGCAGCTAGTGGGGCTAGCCTGGGTTTTGCAGGCCCAAACAGCAGTGAAAGGAGCAGTTCAGGCCTTGATGGGACCTATGATTGCTTGAGTGGAAGGTGACATGGGCATCTACTCCAGCAAGAAAGTCAGAAGTTCTTTCTTCCAGCTCTTGTTGATGCTATGATGGTTTGTCTTGTTTCATTTTTGAACATCCCTTGGGTAGAGCAGAGGACAGCGGTGTGCAGGCGGGCTGGGTCTTGGCATGGCCCCTCTGGAAGAGGGGTGACACTGCCCTTCACTCCCTCCCCAAAGCCTAGTTTGAGGCTGCTTCTCCCACCAGCCTGAGGCTGGCACTTGGTCCTGCCAGGCACAGTTGACAGCTGTCTCTGGTCCCTTTTTTCAGTGGAAGCCCCAGACCCACCACTAGTGCCCATGGCCACACTTGCAGAGTCTCCATGGGACAGAGAAGCAATGCATGCATCTACAGTCACCACACTGTGTCCGGATGCCACAACTGAGAGCCACAGACATGCAGGTCCCAGACTGAGAGCCTTCTGTCCCCCTCCCTTCACCCCATGTTCAGGGTTAGCACTGTGCCGGCCCTGGCCATCAGGCACCACTTCCTGTGCCATGGCACCATCCCTGCCTTGCAAGGGGCTGCCATGGTGGGTCTAAGCTCCAAGCTGGGAGGTGAATGTCCCTTCGGCAGAAGCCCCTTACTCTGGGGGATGCAGAATGAGCCCAGGATGCACTTAGGAGAATTCAGCACCTGACACGAAGTCAGCCTGAAAAGATTGAAAACAGGTGCTCTGTGAAGCTCTGGCTGATACAGCTGGTCCACCATAGGCCATAGCATGCCCACAGCAGATGTGAAGGTACACAGAGAAGGAGGATGTGTGGAGAGTGAGATAGCACCCAGAACTGTCATGCAAAGCCGAAGGCAGGTGTCTGGAGGGTGCGCCTGTTCTCCCGGGTTCTCGCGTATGTGGGTTTGCTCAGGGGCAAATAACAAATAGCACAGACTGGTGGCTTAACAGTAGAAACTGTTTCTCACTGTTCTGCAGCCTGGAATTCCAAGATCAGGTGTCAGCATATTGATTCTTCTGCGGCCTCGCTCCCAGGCTTGCAGGTCCACTCTAACTGACCAACTCTACTTACCCACAAGGGTGTGAGCTGCCCAGGGGGTGTTCAGCATCCAGAACCCCTTCTCCCTGTGGCTTTGGGGAGCCCAGTTGGCATCTGTGCAAAACCCGGATGTGACTACGTCAGCTGAGTTGGGGGGACACCCTCCAGGACCCTGCAAGCAGAGCCACTCCCTGGCTGCAGATCACTCACATCCCACCCCTCCTGCCTTCAGTCCAGCCACACCTGGGACCTGAGAGACAAGGGGCCCACATGGAATCCCCTGAGCTGGGATCTTCTCATAGGTAAAGGAGACACTTGAGAACTAGTGCATCTCAAGGCGGAGGGACTTGGGGGGCCCACCAGGACACAAGGCCTCAGAGCCAAGGGAGGATACCCAGCTAAACACAGGGAACCACCAGGAGGGGGCAGAGAAAAGCCCCCAAAAGGACAGCGCCCATGGCTCAAGGAGTAGGGCCCCAGCCCCAGCCAAAAACTGCAAAAACAAGGAAAGAAAGAAAAGCTCTGAAAAGTGTGGTGTTGGCTCCCAGTGCATGGCCATGCCTCTGGGGGACTTCCAGAAATATCCAGCAGGCAGGTTTCAGAACAAAGAAGCCCAACTGAACCTACCTGAGGGTAAAAGCCAGTGACATCTGTTCAGCTACTGTTAGCACAGCCTTTATCCAAGACACAGAGGTTCTGCTTAGACAGCTGCCACTGAGGCCACTGACTGCCCTCAGGGTTGGAGCCACAGCCCCCTGCCTAAAGCAGACTGGCCAGCAACTGGGCATAGCACGGCCTGGCCTCCCACCTGGCACAGCCTCCCTCCTTGGGTTCAGAGAGTGCAGAGCTTGCCCATGTCCTGATGGCCTGTCCCTAGCTCTCCTGTGAGAACTGCTGCCCTGAGAACCCCCACTAGATCTCCCCCACCCCTTGAGGTCTGGGGACCTGAGTAGTTAGGAAGCCAGAACTCCTAGAGGGAACAGGATGCCCAGGACTCATAAGCAACTGCAGGCTAGCCCACCTGGCCCCCCACACAGTCCACCCACACAGGACTAGGAAATCCCTTCCCACTGCTCAGAGGGGCCCTGGGTGCTGAAAGCGAGTGGACATCCCCTGCATGGACCTCCAAATACAGTCACAGAAGATGAGTGTTGTTATCCATCGAGATCTGGTTCAAGGGAAGGAGAGCTAAACTGTAAGGAAGCAGATAGGTGACCAGATAATGTTCTGAAGGACTGAGATCTTCCCTGGGAGGAGGGAGTGGAGACAGCCCCCCAAGGGTGCCTGGGTGCCAGCACTGCCCACTCCTGGAGCCGGATGCTCCCTGTCGCTCTTAACCTATACTCATCACACATATCGCTTGTATGTGGGATGTGGATCATCATTTTTTAAAAGGACAAAGATTCAGTGTCTGCTGGGTTTGAGGATTAAAATATTAAGAAGACCCCTGTACTGGGGGACTTGCTGTGTGCGTGCCTTTTACTTTCAGCATAATGAAGCTACCCAACCTGGGCTGAAGGTGCCGCTGGCTCATTTGCAAGGGCCTGACTAAGTAAGGTGACACAGGGGACTGGAGTGACAGTCACTGCCATTGGGGTCATTATTATTAACACTAATTCAACCCCATCATGGTCCCTTGATATTGCACATTTTGGGGGGAAGATTTTTTAATTTTATACATTGTTTATTCTCAGCATTAGTTATTTGAGAAAGTGTTATATATGTCTATTTGAATCTGATTAGCTTTAATCTTCTCACGAAATGCCCTTACGAAGTAGTCAGAGGGGCATTGTTTGTTTTTAATTTACAAGTAAGAAAATTGAGGCTCAGAGATGCCAAATGGAGGTTCTTTCAGCAGACAAGGAGGTTCCTCTCAGCAGACAGGAAGGTTTCTCTTCTCACAAAGGAACAGAAACCCAGAGGCTACTCTATCTGCAGCTGAAAATTTAATTGCAAATTTAAAAAGAAACCAGTTCAAAGGCTCAGAGGAGGAAGTCCAGTCATTGACATCCTCTGGCCTTGAAAGCAGACCCATCAGTGTTTTTTGAAATCTCAGGGTCCCCTAAAAGAGCAACTGGAGACACCTGCTTCTCTTAGCAAATAGTTTGCATAAGAAATTGAAAGGGAAAATCTCCTCGGAAGTGCTTTGCTTTGTGATATTGCTGTAACAAACTTCTTCCCTTAATCTTCAAGAAAGAGAGAGGTATCCTCATTGCAAGTGAAGCAGAAAGTAGCAGATTCATCAGCAGTGTGGGTCCCCAAGAAAAGCATTGTGTTTGGTTTTCTTGTGCAGTGAAGACACAGCAAAGGAGCCAGAAAGAGGTTGATCCTTCAACAAGGGCTCTGGCAGCCACCTGGGTGCTCTGCCAGCAGCCTCAGGAGTGCTTGTGCTCGTGAAGCTGATGGGGGAGCACAGGAATGGCTTCTTCACTCACGTTTTCATGGAGTCACTGAGGAGATTAAACCAGAAAACCCAACACCATGTTAAACCATTTCATTCTCCAATAACAAGACTTCTCCAAGTGCAGGTCAGCAATGTTGACACCACAGGTAGCAGTCCCAGCCCACATTTCTTCAGGCTAAAGGAGCCCCCGCACCTCTGCAATGGTAGAGGGCAAGCCATCTGGGAAGCCTCTGCCGGCTTCGTCCCCTGCCCCGTCTCACTTCTCCATCCCCCACCACGCTTCCTCCTTCACCTCCCAAGTAAATCACTGGCCCCTAGGTCCTTGCCCGGGGTCTTCAGAAGTGGCAGCCCGCGGAGCCACCTCCCTCCCTCTGCTCCCAGTCAGAGACACTTGTGGGCATGCCCAGGGTCATCTTTGCTTACACTTCTGCCCTCAGCCTGTGAGATCTGACCCCACATCCCTGCTCATATTTCTCATCTCTTTAAGACCCTCCAGCTCTCCTCAGTAGGCAGTGAGAGCCCTGCCTGTAAACTCCCAGTGAGGTCACACAAAATCCTGACTTCATGCTGTCTCTGGGAAATACAAGTGCACAGGAGGAGAGGTGAGGCTTGAGAACCACAGTCAGACCCCTCTGGGTATCTCAGGTCACCCAGGCCTTCCCTGGGTGATCAGGAGGGAAACCATGCCTGCAGTGGTGGGACTCCTCCTTCCATTTGCTGAGTGGCCTCCACGTGGGTGGCGTGTGCTCCTCCATTACCTGAGGCCAAAGTGGTCCAAAGCATGGGGGTGGGGACCACTAAGCTTACAGACAGATCACAGAATGCAGCATCCTAGGTCCTGTCTTGTGTTTATGAATTGGCAACTCCGGGGCTGATGCCAGGGATCTGTAGTTTTATAGCCCCGGGGTGATCCTAATGAGTGACCAGGTTTGGAAATTGCCAGAAGTGCCCAATCCCAAAGCTCTGGGGTCCTGGCTCCAGGAACATAGCCCACTGCTCGTGTCGCAGCTGTCCTGACAGATATGACTCCCCTCCCACCCAGAAGTTTTTGTGCTCAGCCTCCACCTGCTAACTCTGCTGGCTATAGTACCTATAGCCTGAGGAGTTATTGCCACCATAAATTTAAGGAAATGAAGCAGTTGGGGAGATAATTTTCTTTTTGATCCCCTGCCAGGCTTCTTTTGGCAAGAGGGCTATAAATCCATGCTGTCCCCAAGCAGCTTTGTCCTTCCCTCCCTGCTCACCCCCATGGCTGTGACCTCACCAGCTCTCAGAGCAGGCTGCTTTCTGGGTCCCTGAAGGCGCCACCTGAGTCACTCGAGTCCCTAGGGCAGTGTCCAGCAGAGCAGCCTTCATTAGTTGCAGTCCCCACTCAAGGGCTCTGCCTCTCCCCACTGCTTTGCTTACTCTTTCTTCCTTCTGTTTCTACTCATTTTGGTTTTCATAAAAATTCCTTGCACAACCAGCTTCATCCACTTCCACAAGCTGCTGGTGGGCTGAGAGGTGACGCACTCAGAAATAGTGCCCTACTGGCTGTGCCATAGTTCACTTCAGAGGACAACTCAATGGCCAGCATCTTTATTTTTCCCCTGGATTATACTCCAGTCAAATAGGGGAAAAGTTACAGCAAGTATAGTAAGTGGTGGGTTAAATACATCTGAGATCTCTGAATCTCAGCTGGATGATTCAGACACACAGATTCTCAGTCAGCGGGTTCATCCGTCCACTCACTCTTGGCAACAATTCAGTCAGCAAACAGGACTGCACTGCTGCCAGGGCTCAGACCCTGCAAGGGCAGATTCCGCCAGAGAGGAAAGGGAGGGATGGAAGGGTGCATGAGTGAGTGTGTGTGCACGAGGAGATATGAATTGTGTAATACATGATAGAACAAGCATGAAGGACTGCCGAGGCAGAAGGAGGTAGCTGCCATAGGGCTATGCAGTGGAACGTTTTGAGGGGAAGCATTTCAAAAGGCCTCTGAGCAGCCCCCAAGGCAGAGACAAGGCAACCAACCACAGAGGGACCCTGCAAGTGCCCCAGCATAAGGGGGACAGACAGGGGCCAGAGGCTGGAGCCTTGACCAGCCTGGGCAGCACCAGCCCTCCAAGTTCAGCCGAGATTGTAAACCCTCATCCCCTCCTGCACATCTACAGTTAGGACCAGGGCCTCGTTGACTAGATGCTGTGCCCTGCAGGCCAGTGACCCTTGCATATGCTGAGCAGGTGGGCACCATGTGATGGGCTGGGGCATCCACAGAGCTGAGTGCCACGTCGGGAGAGAGATCGCCCTGAATCAGGGACAGCTCAGGGAGAATGACAAAGTTCTGAGAGAGCAGATGATATGCTGGAACTCAGAGGAGACCAGAGTTTACTTCCAAGAGGGGAAATATTCACGGGGAAGCCAAGAAGGGCATGTCTTACCCGCCTCTTCCCCCTTCCACAGGCAAGATCCAGGTAGGGACAGAGGGCTCACAGGGATTCCAAGAGGAGGGCTTCCAGTAGGGGGTCTGGGGTTAGGGGAAAGTTACGCACCAGCCAGCAACTCACACTTTAGACTCTTCAAGGAATAAGCAACCCGCTTCCCTACTTCAGACTTTGGATATTTGGGAGTGCTTTGCCAACATCATCTCAGTGGAGACAATACCATGCCAGCAGCAGCAGGGCCATCTATCTGCCTGTCAGAGTGAAAGTAGGCAAGGAATTTGAGGAGAGGAGGAAGGGCTGGGTCCCAGGACTTGTCGAGTCCAGATAACGGCACGTGCCTCAGGCGAGAGAAGAAGCTGAACTCAGGGCTGTTTCTAAGACACACAGGCCACGAGCCCAGGAGACCTCAGTGCTATGGTAAAGCACCACATCCAGGCCATGCAGAACTCCCAGAACATGTGTCTGCCCGTGTGTGCACCATGGCGTCTAACACGACTGGGACTAACAGCTCTCCCAAGCCTAGTGGAGAAGTCTGACAAAGCTGCAGGGAAGCCCGAATGACCCCATCTTGCTTTACTGAGGAGAATCAGAGCAGCAGAGCAAGGGACCCAGACCCAGCTATGACGCTTCTCCCAAGGGCACCAGGCCGTCTGTCCCCAGCAAGCCCTCGCCACATCTGTAGCCAATGCAGCCACCCCTCATGGCTCTCCCCACAGTGATAGGGCATGTTTGACTGGGGTGTTCTAACTCGCTGAAGCTGCTCCTGGCTTCACTGAAGATGAGATGGCCCAGACAGGGGCCGTGGGCTGCCCCTGCCTTCCTGACCCTGTGCTCAGGCCCCCAGCAGCAATGCAGGGGGAGGGCTAGGGCACCAGCTCCCCTGAGATGGCAGCTACATGACACTGGGCCAGCAGCAGGAAATGCAGTTGCCCAGGCCTGTCTGCCCCCAAGCACTGGCACCCCAGCTTGGCCACTGGCGTGTCCTGAAGCAAGAACTCATTTCCTCTGAGCCCCTCTCTTCTCACCTGAAAAGAGGGGATGGGGTCTGCAGCTCCTCCGCAGATTGTGGGATACTGGCTGAGGCCACTGCCCAGCATAGCCCAGATTGTCAGCACCCTCGCCAGGTGGGAGGCCTGTGCAAGTCACAGAAAAGCTCATCTGAGTCACCAGTCCTCTGCAAACCTGTTTTCTCTTCTACCTCGCAGTGGAATAGGCTTGCACTACCTATCTCTGGCGGTGTTGCTGCGAGGAACAGCTACAAAGCCCACCAGGCCATTTACTGCCACTACAGTCTGCCATTGCTGACTGACCATGGCACTCTCAGGATGTCCCAGGAGGACGCAGGGACAGGGAACACACAGCACGGCTTCAGGCATCCAGCACTCTGCTCGGGTTCGGCCGAGCAGCACTCACAGGAAAGAACTGGGTTCCCTGCTCAGTAGAGCTCCGTTTCCATGGCAACACCTGCTAAGATCTCCATCTGAGGATAATTAGGGAACATTTAAATTGATCAGGGTCCATACATCTCCTTTGTCCCACCAGGGACATGACCTGCACGGGTGTCTCTCCAACCTCTTGCAGGTGCTGGGGGGCTGCCCCACTCCAGGGCTCTGGCTCTGCTCCCCAATCGCTTAGAACCTCACTTGTATTAACCCCACCTTCCCTCCTTTCCTGCCACCCTCCGCCCTCTGAGTGGGTTTCAGAGGCTCCTTACCCACACTGTCACTTACTTCACTCACAAACTATTACTGCCCAGCTCACTCTGCAGCCACAGACCCTCCCTGACATCAATGTTAACAGCAGTCATGTTCTGTTTGAACCAAAATCACCAACAAACGACCTACAAAAGCTGTGTAAAAAGACAGCATCCCTTCAGCCATCCCCATTTTCATGGGTCCAGAGGACTCGGGAGAGCCTACCAGAGCCAAGGCCAAGTGCCCCCCACCCAACAGTGCCCAAACATGCTGTCATTCCCCATTTGCTCTCCCCTAACTGCTAATCACCTTCCCTGGGGGCTGGAGTGGGGCGCACCCCTCATGGCCCAGCCCCTGCTCAGAGCCACACACCCTGGGCCCCACCAGGCTGTCTTTGTACACGGTTTTGTTTTCTTGTTTTTTTTTTTTTGAGACAGAGTCTCAACCTGTCACCCTGGATAGAGTGCTGTGGTGTCACAACTCACAGCAACCTCAAACTCTTAGGCGTAAGCAATTCTATGGCCTCAGCCTCCCAAGTAGCTGGGACTACAGGCACCCACCACAATGTCTGGCTATTTTTTGGTGGCAGTTGTCATTGTTGTTGTTTAGCTGGCCCAGACCGGGTTGGAACCCACCACCCTCGGTGCATGTGGCCGGCACTGTAACCACAATGCAACGGGTGCCAAGCCATGTACACAGCTTTTGTAGATAATCCACCTCTTACTGATTTCTCTGTCCTTTGCCACTGGCGGGGCTCATGCTCTGAATGATCTGATGAACCCAGAGCAGCGTGGTGCTATCTGGTGCCCAAAGCCATGTCGTCTGTCAACTAGAGACTCCAGACATTCCAGACTGCCCGGAAACTGACAGAACCTGGTGGCCAAAGACCCTGCATGACACCTTGAAGAGGTGGGATAGTCCCTTCTGGGGAACTGCCCTCCCTGGGACTGTTCCTACTCTCAGCCAGCTCAGTCCTCCCAGTTACTGTCCTCAGCCAATAACCTGCATTCCCATGCACACAGCTTGCCCTACCCCCATAGTCACCTTCATGAAGTAATGGCCTGGAGGGTGAACTTCCAAGGCTGGCTGCATCAAGTTACATCCATCCCCTATGTTGTCTTCACAGTATGACGTTAAACTGCCTCTAATAGAGGGGTGTCTATGTCCCCTGAACCTGAGTGAACTTTGGTAACAACTCCAATAAAGATCTGGCAGAACTCACATTACACAGCTTTGAGGCTGAGCCTCTTTTCTCCTGGGCCCTGTGCCTCAAGGAACTGGGGCCACCATCTGAGTGTCAGGCTGCCAGGCATTTCCAAGCTGGAGACTGTGCAGGGAGAGCAAGGGGTCAGCATGTCCACAGAGCCAGCTAGTCTGGCTGCCCTGCTGGAGCCCAGACACACCCGGGAGCAGAGACCTGACCCAAAAGGGAGATAAATGTCATCATTTAAAGCTTCTAGGTTTGGGGTGAACTAAACCTACTCAAATAATTTGTGTTTCTCTAAGGACATCTTTGCTGGGGCTTATATCCTCTGGAAAGCCCCAGGCAGTAAGTAAAGGCATGATTATGGTCAATCACACTATGAGAGGACACGACTGCTCATTCCTCTGTTCTGTTAATCCAAATATAACTGAGGCTTTTTCTCTGGGTCACCTTAGAGTCCCAATTGTCGATAACAGCAAAATGGCAAATATGCAAAAAACTAAACAGAAATGCATATTACATTCTTGGCTTGTGGCAGATAATGGGAGCAAGATTGCACATATGTGTTCCCCCAAACCTCCTCAAAAAGGGTTTTGCCCCTGGGTAATGCAGATGCCAGCCTGCCATGACAGCCAGGAGCCATCACATGCCTGGGACCCTAGACCTCCAGCTGCTCATCCCACGAGGGCTTCTGGTTTGGGGCAAGTTTTCAAGAAGGTGTGAGAGTGAGGAATGAGATGCAAAAGGCCTACTTGTAGGGATTGAGCAAATGAATTACACATTAATTACGGTGCACTTGCTCACCGCAGACCATCTGCCGAGGGCTGTGTGCACGCACCTCCAGAACGATATCTGCAGCTGCGGGTGGGGAAGTTGAAATCATAAAGCATCGTGTCACTTTATATTATATAGATAACATAAATAGGCATGATGTTAAGAGAACAGTTGTAGAGAAGTGTGTATAACCCATTAATGGTGATTCTCTCTGGACAGAATTGTAGAGAACACTCTTTTCTTGATATACTACATTTTTTTAGGCTAGGATTTTGAAAAGATATTAATACGCATTTAGAAAGGCAGTCTCTCCCATGTAGGTAGTTCCCCAACAACTCTGGGACTCTCAGGGGAGAGCAGGACTCTACTTTCCGGGGTCCTGAGGTTTGGTGCTGCCCCAAGGCATGGGGCGGAGGAGTAAGGGGGCCAGGGCTGGTAGACAAGGCCCTCAGGCCCTTTGGTCCCAGAACACCCTGTCCAGAGCAGGGCACACTCTGTGACATCCATTTGATCCTTACCAGGGAAAGGGGAGGACTGCCAGTCGGCACAGCTCATGCCCTTGATAACATCATCCTGAGTTTGAATTGGCACTAGTCTTAACTGTGGGTCTTATAAAGCAGAGCCTGAGACAAAAGCTTTCTCACCAATGCTTACCTGGGAAATAAAGCCTCAAGGAAGCAGACCTGGTGGGGAAGGAAAGCGAGGTAGGGAAGGTATGAGACCAGAGCCCAAGGCCCAGGGTGCATACCAGACTGGCTACGGGGTGGGATTTGCGGGACTTCTTCAGGGGGCCAGGTGGGGAGCCACTATATCTTGGACTAGTTACAGAGCTCAGCAGAACAAAGGAAAGGAGAAATCACCTGCTGGCTTCTATATCTCACTGTGGAAATCCATCCCATGATGCGGCAACCCTCTCACTTACAGGGTGCACCGTGTGGCTGTCCCAGGTAGCTGCTAGAAGGACTAGATCCCCAGAAGCACCCACCAGCAGAGCAGGTGATGGCCAGGAGAGCATGGCCCCGCCACAAGGTGGTGCTGAAACTCCTGGGAGAGACCTCTGTGCTCCACTAAAGTGACAGAGGAGCAGTTGGGTTTCCCGGGTCACCAGCACCACAGGATGGAAAGCTGAGGCACTGGGTTAGTCACTGACCATGAGGTCAGTCTGGAGAGCGGGAGGTAAGTCTCAGTGCCAGCTGCTGCGGTTGCCAGAGTGGGGTGAGCTCAGCACTCCACGCACTGCACAGGGCACTGGTGTTACCGTTAGCAGGAGCAGGAAGCGGCTTTCACCTGCAGCGTGTCCGGCTCACTTGGGGTCGAGAGAACCGACTGCTGATGCTCAGCAATTTGAAGAGCCAGTGGTTAAGCTGTTGGTGGCTTGATGTCTGCAAGGATCATTGAGAAGATTTACACTATGTAAATCAGAAGAAGCAACAAATTGGGGTGTTTCCTAGTGGTTTTTGTTCCCTTCCTGGATTGCTGGTTTACTAGCACACCCACTGCTCAGTACTGTGGAATGGGTTTATTTCTCAAATTGAATTAGAGAGGGTGGCCCTAGAACCACCTACACCATCTTCCCAGAGGTGTCCTGTTAGCACGTAAATGCTTGTTCCCCCCAGCCTCCTGGAGTAGAAGGTCCGTGGTGAACGTGAGTGTCTGTGTTTTCTTCAGGAAAGGTGACTATTTCACACACACGGACACTACGGAAGTGCTGGTCCAGCCTTTCAGGTGCCGGGGCTGGGGGCTCAGAAACCCCTGCAGTCCTCCCCAGCTGCCCTCCTCCCCAGTGCTTCAAGTCCCTTTGTCAAGTTAGCTAGACAACCCAGCTAACTTCAACAGCAAAGGAAGAGTGCTACTTACCGACTTGTTCTAAAGATGGCCATGCTGGCCTAGCACTTACTGCTTTGAACTGGAAGCATAAATGGCACTTAAGCTTTTGGTATGCAGGTGGCAGTGATACCTTCAATGATGAGTCAGTCCCCTTCCAGGTCCCAGGGGAGTCGGAAGACATCTCCACACACAGCTGTGTGTGCAGGGGCGTGGCCCCAGAGTGCCGCCCACTTAGCATGGCCATCTCTAGAACAAGTCGGTAAGTAGCACTCTTCCTTAGCTGTCGAAGTTAGCTGGGTTGTCTAGCTAACTTGACAAAGGGAGGTGAAATAAAAATGCCTCCACGAGAGAGGCGACTTGAAGCACTGGGGAGCTGACCCCAGACTCTCTGAGGTGGGTCTCTCCCCTCTCATCCTGAACTCCAACCTGCACGTGAGACACCTACAACTCTCACACAAAGGCAGATATCATTCAGCAGGTCTGAGACAGGACAGACCTGAGAGTTTAGAAATTACCCAGCTCCTGGGGCCATTGAAGCTGCTGCTCTGGAGAGTGGGAAGGCCAGGCATTCCATAATCCCCCCCCCCACCGCAGCCTTGTACAGAGATGGAAGGGCCCTGTGGCCATTACAGATGCAAGCATCATGGCTCCTTATATGTTTATTTCTGGTGTTTGTGGCCTTTTCTTCCAAGTATGTCTCAGCTCGGGCCCCCAGGCCTTGGATTCACTTATTGATTCCTACATAGTAAACTCTTGAAAACTTGGCCACTTAAACAAGAATTCCAGGTAGTGTGCGTTTGGGCTGGGCACCCAATGTTCACGTATTTGGTGCTTCATTGGAGACCTAGCACAACTAGAGGTTACCCAGTCATGTGACCATCCTCCCCCATGGTCGTCCCACCTGCTAGCTTAGACGTCCCTGCAGCACTACACCTCTTACCTGGCAGCCAGCTTCCCTGAGGGGAGCTTTCCAAGCAGTGAACCCCAGTGTGGAAATATTTATCAAATATCTGCTCACATCATACTTCCTAACATCCCATTCTAAACAAGTCAATGAGGACACGTCCTAAATAAGGCTAGGGCACCAGTAGTGTGGTCTCCTAAAACACACAGACACTATAGCCTACTGTAGTCTCTGACCCCACACCAGCGTGTATTCATCTGTCCTTATCTGAGGAGCAATTCCCTTAGAAATTATTTCACATAATAGTTCATTTGCAGGAGTCTTGAATCTTAGCAATTATCAGAAAACTGCTTTCTGAATTCAGCTTCATTAGAACATTTTAAAGAAACAGTTCATTAGGAGTTCAGAAACACTCATTGTCATGCAAGACTTGCTTAAGTTATTGCACTGAAAATTAATTAATTCTTTTAGTCATATTTTTTAATGGAGGAGGAATTTAATTCTTTGAATACTATGACAAATTTCTGCTAAAGATTGACATTTGTGGGTATTAACCTCTCTTCTCATTTCAGAAACCATTCTCCCAGCCCAATATTATTATTTCATGGTGAAAGTACTGGTTAGAATTGCCACTGGCAAAAAGATAATTGGGGCCACAAAGCTAGGGTTATTGTCATTACCAACAGGGTGACAAAGGGGTCAAGAGCCTCATCCAAACCCTGGAAACTGAACTGTCCCACACTCTAGCCACTGCTGGGACCAGGTAGCTACAGCGCTTGGGGGCAGGGCCCTGGACAGCCTCACCTCACATCCCAAAGTCACTCCTGCAACTTATATCTGGGGTGGTTTATAAGGAATAGGCAAAAGATCGCTTTGGTATTTTCCTTAAAACTCTTTTTTATCCACACATTTTTCGTGAAAAAACAACAAGAGCATGCTAGAAATGACCCAGATGCAACAAAAGGACAAGCAGTGAGAAATCACTTTCTTCCTGCCCCACATGCCCGGGCGCCAATCCTCAGCTGCAATGTGAGTCCAGTTTCTCGTGTCCCCAGAAAGTGTTCGAACACCTACAGTGACACATGCACTTTTATACACCAGATAGGCAGTTTCCCCCCATGGCAGCACACCCTAAATGCAACCGTGCACCTCCGAGCCCGTCCTCTCAACTTAGCAGACACCTAGGAGGTCTTCCCATGTTGACAGAGACGCTGCCCTCCTCCTGACAGTAGTCACCTGCATCACCTGTGTGGCTTTTTTAGGAAAATCTGGAAATCTGGAAATTTTCTCAGCTTCTAACATGGCCACTGATCTGTTTAGGCTTCTGGGATCCTCTGGAATTAATTTTTTGATTTGCATGTTCCCAGAAAATCATTCAGTCCAAATGAGTTTTCAAATGTATTTACATAAAGCTAAGCAAAGAACTATTTTGAATTTTAATTTTAAATACTTT
Source organism: Perodicticus potto (assembly GCA_963574655.1). Classification (NCBI taxonomy): domain Eukaryota; kingdom Metazoa; phylum Chordata; class Mammalia; order Primates; family Lorisidae; genus Perodicticus; species Perodicticus potto. The sequence goes on along the minus strand of CAUYRH010103301.1, from coordinate 39,881 downwards.
GATTTTTCTTAGTAACTGGGATTTCTTCCATTTTCTCATTATAAATTGTCCTTTTCTTTTGCTCTTGGTTTACTGAGTGTTGGTGCCAAGTGCAGACGTCCGGCCTGGTGAAAGGTGTGTGTGTGTTTATGAGTCCGTGAGTGTGCACACCTGTGATGTCTTCAAGTCAACTCTTGAAATTATTTTCTTCTTCTCATTTTCTGTACTGAATTCACAAATTTATGCTTTTATGTACTTAATTTCTTGCCTTGTATAGCTGATGCTATTTCAGAACTTAATATAGGCCTGTTCAACATTTCCACTTCATTCTGGTTAAGTCTAGGAAGGTGGTGTGCTTCCAAGTATTGGTCTATTTCCTTCAAATTTTCATATTTTGTGCCTACAGACACATGAGAAAATGCCCATCATCCTTAATCATCAGAGAAACACAAATCAAAACCACTTTGAGATATCATCTAACCCCAGTAAGATTATCCCACATTACAAAATCCCCAAACCAGAGACGTTGGCATGGATATGGAGAAAAGGGAACACTTCTACACTGTTGGTGGGAATGCAAACTAATGTGTTCCTTTTGGAAAGATGTTTGGAGATCACTTAGGGATCTAAAAGTAGACTTGCCATTTGATCCTTCAATTCCTCTACTAGGTGTATATCCAGAAGACCAAAAATCACTTTATAACAAAGTTATTTGCACCAGAATGTTTATTGCAGCCCAATTCATAATTGCTAAGTCATGGAAGAAGCCCAAGTGCCCATCAACCCAAGAATGGATTAATAAATTGTAGTATATGTACACCATGGAACATTATGTAGCCTTAAAAAAGACAGAGACTTTACCTTTTTCATATTTACATGTATGGAGCTGGAACATATTCTTCTTATCTAAGTATCTCAAGAATGGAAGAAAAAGTATCCAGTGTACTCAGCCCTACTATGAAACTAATTTATAAGCACCCATACTTCCGTATGAAAGTTATAGCCCAACTACAGCCCAAGATGAAGGGGAAAGAGGAGAGGGAGGGGAGGGGAGGGGGGAGGATGGGTGGAGGGAGGGTAATTGGTGGGACCATACCTACTGTGTGTTTTACAAGGGTTCGTGTTAAATTTATTAAGTGTAGAGTATAAATGTCTTAACACAATAACTAAGAAAATGTGGTGAAGGCTACATTAACCAGTTTGATGAAACTATTTCAAATGGTATATAAAACCAGCACATTGTACCCTATGATTACATTAATGTACACAGCTATGATTTAATAAATAAAAAATAAAAATAAAATCTCACTATTTACAAAAAAAAAAGTCTTGTCTTATCTTTCTATAGCTAACTTTTGTAGAGTTTTCCTAATAGTCTAGGCTACAGGTAATTTTTGTAAACTAATAATTTCAATTAATAATTGAAAATAAGGATCTTCTCTGTTTCAGTGTGTAAAGTTCCTAAAACTTGCAGTCTCAGCATTTTCTATTCCTGATCCACTGTCTTTTCTTCTTGATCTATTTCCAGGGGTTTATCAATTGTACTAATCTTTCAAGGAAACAGCCTTTCATTTTGTTGATTATTTCTCTTATATGTATGTTTTCTATTTTATTAGTTGTTGTTATCTTAATTATTTGTTAGTTGTTGCTATCATAATTATTTGAAGATTCTGCTTTTTGGAGGTTAAATTTCTTTAAAAAATTCCTTGATATTGATATTTATAACATGAATTTTAGCCTTTCCTCTTTCTTAATATATGTAATTAGGGCTATCAATTTTCCTCTAGATACAGCTTTTGCTTTAATCCACAAATTTTAATATAAGTTTTAAATTATTAATTCCAAAATATTTCCTAATTCCTATTGTGATTTCTTTTTCCATGAGTTATTTCAGAAGTATGTCAATTAATTTTTGTAATGTATGGATTTTCTAGGTACACTGTTATTGTTTTCTATCTTAATTTGATTGTTATCACATATCCTGAATAATCTCAACCCTTTGAAATCTGTGGAGATTTGGGTGCCACAAAGAACGATCATATTGTTGTTTCCTGTGCGTACTGCAGAGTTAGTTAGTTCAATGTCTACTCACAGCAATCAGGGCAAGTTTCTTGAGCTTGGTGTTTAAACCTTCTATTTTCCTACTGACTTCTTATCTACTTATTCTCTCAACAATTGAGAAAACCGTAACTTTTTTTTTTTTAATTTTCACTTTTTATTAAATCATAGCTGTGTACATTAGTGCAATCATGGGGTACAGTGTGCGGGCTTCATATACAACCTCTTTTGCCCTATATTTTCAAGTTATATTATACAGTAGATATAAATTTTAAATTGTCATATAATCTTAATTAAGCTGTTTATTATTATTAAATATTCTCCTTTGATAAAAAAGCTTAAGCATTAACATGTACATTATCTGATCATACTATAACTATGTAGGATTTTTTTCTAGTTACAGTTTTATTTATAACTTTCTATTCTTTTGCATTCAAACTTGTTTTCTCTATGTTTAAAATGAGTCTCTCTTATAATCAATATGTGCTTTATTTTTCCTTATTCAACCAAATTCTTTTTTTTTTAATTAGAGAAATTTATTCATTTATGCTTAATGAAATAATTGACGTATTTGAGTTTAGTCTGCCATGTTTCTAGTTTCTATATTTCCTATCTTTTCTATGTTTATTTGTTATCTCTCTTTGGATTTTTTTTATTTTATTTTACTATTTTTATTACTTTGATAGTTATATGTTCTTTTACCATGTTTGCCTAATGATTATCATAGAGTTTACAATATAATCATTATCAAAATCTCAAGTTTTTCAGTTTATTAAGAATAAAATTTAAAAAGATCATTAATTAAATTATTTTCAAAAGGAGTTCAAAGCACAGTAAATATATTCTTTTTGTTAAACTGTTTTTTGATCGACATAATTGAAATGTGCCATGGAAGTTTAACTATAGGTTCAAGGGTGCTATGAGATAAAGAAGGTTGAAGAATACTGCTCTAGATTATTTCTGTTTGATATAGAAATCTGAGTTGGCAGTTCTGTTCCTTCAGCAATTTAAAAATATTTCTCCACTGATTTCTGGATACCATGGTTTCTAATGAGAAATCCACAGTCATCTGAATCATTGTTACCCAATAGGTAATTCCTCATTTTAATCTGGGTGCTCTCAAAATTTTTTGTCTTCATTTTACAGTAATTTGATTATGATATGTCTGGGTGTGAGTTCGGGGAGGTTCATTTTGTATGGGATTCAATCTGCTTTTTGTTTTCCAAACTTGAGAACTTTGTAGTCATTATTTCTTCAAATATTGTGCTAGCCAGGCACAATATTTCTTTTCTTTTCTTTTCTCCTCTGTTACCTCATTGTCATGAATCTTAGGCCTTTTGCAGTCCCCAGAGTCCCTTGGGGTTTGTCCACTTTTCTTCAATTATTTTTCTCTCTGTTGTTTAGATTAGATAATTTCTGTTGATCTGTCTTCAAGTTCATCTACCCTTCTCTCTATCATTTCTATTCTAGTACTAAGTATGTGAAATAAGCATTTTATTTTGGTTATTGGGTTTTTAGTTCTAAAACTTCCATTTGTTCTTTCTTTATATCTTCTATATACCATTAATACTTATGTTAATATTTATAGATACTCACTAAAGCATTTTGTATAGTAACTGCATTAAAGTCCTTGACAAATAATTTCAAAAAAAAAAAAAACTGAAGTTTTTATTATTTACTTCTTCCCAGAAAATGCCAGGAACTTGGATACTTAATTATATTTGCCAGGTTAACTTACTATATAATTTAAATTCTGTAAGACATTCTTAAACAGCCAGCATTTATTAAAATTTTCATATGCTTACCTATTTTGTGCTTATCAAACATGTAAATTTCACCAGCTTTATTTTCCTCTTCCCTCATCAAATAAATAAAAGTCCCTTCTACATCACAGTGCAAGTTTCAGGAGTGTGCCCCCTCACCAGCCTTGTCTATTAAGTCCTTCCCTCTTTTGGGGGTAGGACTATTCATTAGTCACTGGCTGCTTTCTGAATGTTACCCACTAAAGGTGAATGTCAGAGGAAGAAAGCTCGGCAGCCATGGTGAGGAAGCTGCAAACCAAGTTACTTACCTTTAGCTGACCTGGCCAGCCAGTTGCTACATGTGCCCCCACTTTATCCCACCTCTGCCACCACCTGCCACTTGCAACAATGATATTTCTGCACCTCACCGCGGGCCTGCCCCAACTCAGGTGGGAGGGCTGGGGCTGCTTCCAGGGTCACTCCATGTCCCAGACGTGGCAATGGCAGGTGTTAGGTCACTGCATCATCACCACTGTCTGATTCAGTTTTTGAGAACTCCTCCATGCACAGGAGACCTGAGGGCTTATCTTTGTTTTGTGCTGTGGTTTTTCTTTTTTCTTTCTGTCAAATTTCACTTCATTTGACCCCTGCTCTTCCCAGTATGTGATTGAGGTAGTGGGATTTTTTTCTAATCTAGTTAAATGTTAAGTTTTCTTCTCCAGTTTGTGTTTCTTTTCATTTTATTTTACTTATTATTATTACTACTACTATTAATTTTTTTGCTCTTGGTCTGTTGCCCAGGATAGAGTGCAGTGGTACTGTCATGGCTCACTGCAACCTCCAATTCCTGAGCTCAAGCCATCCTCCAGCCTCGGTCTCCTGAGTAACTGGAACTACAGGAGCACAGCACTAAGCCCAAGTAATTCTGTGTTTTTTGTAGAGACGGGTCTTGCCCTGTCACTCAGACTGATCTTGAGCTCCTGGCCTTAAGTGATCCTCCCTTTTTGGCCTCCCAATATGCTAGGATTACAGGTATAAGCCCCTGTGCCTGGCCCCCCTTTGGCTATTTTTTTGTTTGTTTGTTTGGTAGAGTCATAGAGTATAAATAACTTTATACTGCTACTTTCAACTAGAAGCCAGGAAACTTGCATTGAAACTATGGGCTGCTATAGTTCTTCAAAGCCCATTGCAATTAAATGCACTGAAAATCAATGCAAGAAAAGTCTGCTGTGTTTCTGCAATGTACTACGCTTCCTTTTTACTGCCTTGGCTCTTAGGAAGCTCAAAACAAAATATAAAAGTTAATTTTAGAAACTCTAGTTTTTATGTTAGCTCTCCAATACGCTTCTTGGAATTTTTACTTTTTTTTTTTTTACAATGTAGATAACTACTTTAAGTCTCTTTATGTGCCACTTGAAATCCTGACTGCAAGCATACCAGGCATACTTGATGAGTTTTAAAGTTCAATGGGATCATAATTACTTGAGATGTGGACATGATGCTCTAGTTTTTGAATGAATGCACCAGACAACTCCCAAGAGGGATCTCCTTACTGCCATCTGGGAGGGCGCTCGGTAGCAGTATCACGGGCATTCTCGAAGGGATCAGGCTAGGTGCCAGGGAAGGTGATGTCAGTGGGCACTGCTGTCCTTCCTCTGGCTGGCACCATGACAGCTACCTGCTAAGCTGGGACTCCCGCTGTGGCTGGGGAATCCTCTGAAGGTCCTTCTAGTCACCCTGAGTGTCCCGACCCTTCTTTGTAGAGTGAGCGTGGCAATGGTATCTGTCTTATAGAGTTGTTTTGGTGAGACATTTTCTTGAATTAATATATATCCCCTATCCTTTTTCCAGATTAGAAAAGGACACCACTCTCGCCCCTACCAGTTTGATCAATTTCATTTAAATATGAAACTTCATCCACATGCACAGAAGACAAAGCCTTACAGAGGAGTCACTGTCATCACAGCACTGAAGTCAGGAGGGTTTTAGTAACCAGTCAGTAACCACTGGTGTATAAACTCCAATGGCAGAGACTAGGATAGTCTTCTGAAATCCCCTTCTTATTTGTAGTGGTTCAACTGTCCCCTGACCTAGACTTCCCTAGGTCCCTTGGCACTTAGTCTGTGGGTCTACCATGGTCTGTGTTCACTCAAGCCTTGGCATAACACACCTCAGGGAAGTAATGACCCACCTTCTCAGTTAGAGCTATCAGAGGACATGGGTCTCATTTCAGCTTTCCCTGTACCAGCCCCTCCCCACATGACACCTGAAATAGTCAGTGCTTCAGTAAATGTTTGCTGGATTGAATCTAAATGGCAGTTCTTGGCACATAACACACGCTAAATATGGGAAATGCACGAGTGAAGGAGGAGCAAATGAGTCAGGGAGTGAATGCTGTGAAGACAGCTGGTAAGTGGCCTGTGATTATGTGCACACCCTGCCAGATACCCGGCTTAGCTCCAAATGAAGGACAAGAGGAGGTGGGCACCCTACTGGTTCATAGTAAAGGGCTCTCTCCTAGGCACTGAACAAGTGTTTTATGCACAGACGCCACATAATTTCCCAGCACTAGGCTTAGACTAGTGCTATTTGAGACAAAAATGCCATATGGTCAAAGAAAAAAGTCACTGTGAGCCTGTGTATTATAATATATCTTTTTGGAGCATGACAAGCCAAACTCGAAGCTGGGAAAGAAAATTCAAGCCATGTGAGTTAACATTGCAACATGCAGATATATACATTTCAATACAATTTCACACTACATAAAATTCACTCCTTTAAAGTGTACGATTCAAGGGTTTTAGTATATTCACAGGATTGTGCAACCATCACCTCTATCCAATTCTAGAACACTCACCCCGAAAAGCAACCTCATACTCACTCTCAGTTACTTCTCATTTTCCCCTGTTCCCAGTCCCTGGCAATCACCAAACCACTTTCTGTCTCCTTGGTTTTCCACAGTAGGAAAAAATATTTATATACATGGAATCATACAACAGTGGCCTCTGTCACCTGCCTCTCTGCCTCACGTAATGTTTCAAGGTTCATCCACGTGGTAGCACACGTCATGCTCAGTTCCTGCATGCACCTAGCATTTCACTGCGTGGATAGACAACACCGATTGATCTGTTCATCACTCAAGGGTCGTTTGGGTTTTTCACCCTGATAATACGAATGATGCTGTTATAGACACTCACTCACAAGGAGTTTTCAGTGCATGGATGTTTCCAGCTCTTTGAGCACGTGCCTGCAAGTCAAATTGCTGGGCACAGAGTATGTGTGACTTTTTGAGGGACTGTCAAACTGTTTTCCACAGTTTGAAACGATTGCACTTGCATCGTTTAGTATTCCCACCAGCAATGAATGGAGGTTCCAATTTTCTCCATCTTTTCCCACACTTGTTATTATCTATTTTCGTATTATAACCATCCTACTAAGTAAAACGCAGTATGTCACTACGGTTCTGATTTGCACTTCCCTAATGACTAATGACATTGTGTAGCTGTTCATGTGCTTGTTGACCATTTGTTTATCTTCTTTCAAAAAATGGTTATTCGCATTATTCTAATGATAGGGGCGGTGAGCATTTTTCACGTGTTTGTTGTCCATTTGTCTGTCTTCATCAGAGAAGGTTCTGTTCTTGTCTCTTGCCCAGTGATAGATGGGATTGTTGATTAATTTGAGTTCTCTGTAGATTCTAGTTTTCAATCCTTTCTCATATTTGTAACATGGAAATACATTCTCTCATTCTGAAGATTGTCTGTTTGCTTTGATTGTCATGTCCTTAGCTGTGCAGAAGCTTTTTAGCTTAATTAAGTCCCATTTGTTTATTTTTGTTCTTGCAATGGCCAATGGAGTATTCTTCATGAAATCTTTACCCACAGTGATATCATGTAGAGTTTTTCTCACACTTTCCTCTAGAATTTTTGTCATCTCATGTCTTTTTTTTTTTTCTTTCTTGAGACAGAGTCTCTCCTCGTCACCCTTGGTAGAGTGCTGTGGCATCACAGCTCACAGCAACCTCAAACTCTTGGGCTTAAGCGATTTTCTTGCCTCAGCCTCCCAAATAGCTGGGACTACAGGTGCCTGCCACAACGCCTGGCTATTTTTAGAGATGAGGTCTCACTCTGGCTCAGACTGGTCTCAAACTTGTAAGCTTAGGCAATCCTCTCACCTCAGCCTCCCAGAGTGCTGGGATTACAGGCATAAATCACCATACCTAGCCTTCATCTCATGTCTTAGATTTAAATCTTTTATCCACTGAATTACCTAACCCCAGTGAGAATGGCCCACATCACAAAATCCCAAAGCTTCAGATGCTGGCATGAATGTGGAGAGAAGAGAACATTTTTGCACTGCTAGTGGGATTGCAAACTAATATAGCCTCTTTGGACAAAAGTCTGGAGAATCCTCAAAGAGCCAAATGTAGACCTTCCATTTGATCCTGCAATCCTATTACTAGGTAGCTACCCAGAAGATATAAAATCATTTTACCATAAACACATTTGCACTAGAATGCTGATTGGCAGCTCTATTCACAATTGCCAAGATGTGGAAGCAACCCAAGCGCCTATCAACCCATTAATAGATTAACAAACTATGGTCTATGTTTACCATGAGGAACTATTCAGCCATTAATAAACATAGAGACCTTACATTTTTTGCATTTATCTGGATGGAGTTGGAGAACATTCTTCTTGGTAAAGTGTCGCAAGAATGGTGAAGTACGTTGGAGTATCCAATGCACTCAATACTAATATGAAACCAATAGGAAAACAACTACACTCCCACAGGAGAGAAAAACACAAGTATATTCAAGTGGGGTTGTCTTTTACTGTGGAGCTGTGAGAGTTCTCTTTATGTACTCTAGGTACTAGACCCTTCTCAGAGATAAGATTTGCAAACATTTTCTCCCATTTGTGAGCTCTCTTCATACTCCTGAAGTGTTCTTTCATTCACATATATCCTTAAGTTTAAGAAAGTATTATTTATTTATTTTTGCTTTCTTGTGCTTTTGGCATCATATCTAAAGAACAATCGCCTAATTTAACGTAACAATAGTTTATTCTATATTTTCTTCTAAAAATTTTATAGATTTAGCTCCTGCATTTAGGTTTTTGATTCATTGTAAGTTTATTTTTCTATGTTGTTTGAAGGGAATCAAATTTTATCCATTCTGCGCCCAGTTGTCCCAGAACAATTTACTGAAAAGGTTATTCTTTGCCCATTCCATTATCTTGGCACCCTTGTAGAAAACCAGTTGGCCACCGAAGCAAGGTTTTGTAACTGGACTCCCAGTTCCATCTCATGTCCTCACATTAATCCCTCTGGCAGCTCCACAGTGTCCTGATGACTGACGCTTTGTCATCAGTTTTGAAATAGGTAAGTGTGAATACCTCATTCAAAGTTGTTTTATCTAGTGTAGGCTCCATTCACTTATTTTAGATCAGTTTCTCCATTTCTGAAAAAAAATGTTGAAATTTTAATAGGTTTAATAGATTGCATTAAATCTGTAAATCAATTTGGAGAGTGTCGTTTATCTTAACAAAATTCATCCAAATCCATGATTATAGGCTGTCATTTCATCTGTTTATTTAATTTCTTTCAGTGATGTTTTATGGTTTTCAGTGAACAGATCTTACAGATTTTTTTCTTAAGTAAGTTTTTTAATTTTTTGATACTATTACAAATAAGAAATTTTTCTTAATTTCATTTTCAGACTATTTATTGCTAATATATAGAAATGTGAATGTTTTTGTATATCGATCTTGAATCCTGAAGGTTTGTTACAGTCACTTACTAGTTCTAATAGGTCATCTGTGCCTTCCCTAGGATTGTGGGAGGTGATTCCAGATGTCTGCACATACTGATGACCTTCTTCCTTTCTAGTCTTCACGTCTTTTGTTTTTTTTTTTAATCACCTAATCACTCTGGGAAGAACTTCCAAAACAATGCTGAAAAGAAGTGCCAGAAGAGACATTCTTGTTTTGTTCCCGATCTTAGGGGAAAGCTTTCCGTCTTTTGCCAGTGAGTTTGATGTTAACTGGGGTTTTTTCACAGACATCTGTTATCAGTTCGAAGAAGTTATCTTCCCTTCCTGGTTGGTGAGTGTTTTGCATCATGAATGGGTGGTGAGTTTTGTCAAGTGTTTTTCTGTATCTATTGAGATGATCGAGTGGTTTTTGTCCTTTTATCTACCAATGTGGCATATTACACTGATACTTTCTTACACGTTGAACCAACCTAGCATTCTTAGAATGAATTCTATGTGGTGAATAAACTATTTTATTTCATATATATATATATATACATATATATACTGCTAGATTTGGTTTGCTAGTATTCTATTAAATATTTTTATATCTATATTTATAAGGTATATTAGAAAATAGTTTGCTTTTCTTGATGTCTTTATTTTGGTACCAAGGTAATACTGGAATAATAGAAAGAACTGGGGAGTCTTTATTCTTCTGCTTTTTGGAACAGTGTTTGAAGGGCTGGAATTAATTATTCTTTAAAGGCTTAGTAGAATTCACCAATTCGCCACTGAAGCCATCTGGTTCTGGCTTTTCTTTGTGGTATATATGTTTTTGTTTTTGTTTTTGTTTTGTTTTGTTTACTAATTAAGTCTCTTTAGTTTTTATAACTGTATTTCTTTTTGAGTCCATTTTGATAGTTTGTGTATTTCTAGGAATTTGTCCGTTTTGTACAGGTTATCTAGTACATTGATAACACTGTTTTTTCATGGTTTCCCTTATGATCTTTTTTATTTTTGTATGGTCTATATACAATATCCTCTTTTTCATTCCTGATTTAGGAATTTGAATCTTCACTCTTTTTTAATCACTCTAGTTACAGATTTGACAATTTTGTTAATTTTTTCAAAGAACAAATTTTTGGTTTGGTACATTTTCTCCACTGCTTTTCTGTTGTCTCTTTCATTTATTTTGACTTTATTCTTTACTTTCTGTAGGTACTTAGGAGGTAGCATTCTTTCTTTTTTAGTTTCCCAAGGTGGGTGGTTAAGTTACTGACTTAGGCATTTCTTCTTTTTTAATGCAGACATTTACAGCTCTAAATTTGTTTCTGAGCATGGACTTCACTGCATTCCATAAATTCAGGTATGTTATGTTTTCATTTTCATTCAGCTCAAAATATTTTCCAATTTCTTTTTTTTTCTTTTTTCTTTTTCTTCCTTTCTTCCTTTCTTTTTTTTTTTTTTTTTTGAGACAGAATCTCACTATATCACCCTCAGTAGAGTGTTGTGGCATCACAGCTCACAGCAACCTCAAACTCCTGGGCTTAGGTGATTCTCTTGCCTAAGACTCCCAAGCTGGGACTACAGGCACCTGCCACAATGTTCAGCTATTTTTTTGTTGCAGTTGTCATTGTTGTTTAGCTGGCCCGGGCTGGGTTTGAACCGCCAGCCTTGGTGTATGTGGCTGGCTCCATAACCACTGTACTACGGGTGCCAAGCCTATTTTCCAATTTCTTGACATTTTTCATTGCCACCTGCTGCTTGAGTCCTCCTTGGGAACTCCAGGTCATTTAAGGATATATTGTTTTCTTTCTACATATCTGTTAATTTTCCAAATTTCATTACATTATTTATTTCTAATTGTATTCTGCTATGATCAGAGAACATACTTAACAAGATTTTGATCCTTTCAAATTTACAAAGACTTGTTTTGTGACCTAAAACAAAATCTATCCTTGAGAATGTTCCTTGTGCCCTTGGGAAGCGTGCGCACCTGCTGTTACTGGGTGGAGCATTCTGCGGATGGCTTTTAGGTGTTATTTCATATTGTCCAAGTCACCTGTTTATCTGCTGATCTACCCATTTTTCAAGTGAAATATTGAGCTATTATTGCTGAATTATCTATTTCTCTCTTTAGTTTTATCATTTTTATTCACGTGTTTTGGAACTCTTGCTTTCTTGTTTTGTTTTTTCTTTTTCAGTTTTGGCCAGGGCCAGGCTTGAACCCGCCACCCCCAGCATATCCGGGCGGTATATATATCATCCCCAGTCCTACTCCTTGAGCCATAGGTGCCAAACTCTTGTTATTTTTATAATTATTATATCATATGTTTTTGATGATTTTATGGTTTTGATGTCTTGTTAAGACATCTTTAAAAGAAAACTGCCAACCAGCTAGTTATGTAATTTTGACTGACACATTCTCTTTCTGGATCTCAGCTTCCTCACCTGTAAAATAAGTTAGGAAAGAGTTTGAATATTCTTTTGACAGCCAATGTGCAAACGACATACCACACGCTGTTGAGGGCAGCCTGAGGTCACCATGCCTTTCATCTGTTCCAGGACTAAGGAGAGACTGAAAGGGGCATTTTTTCTCTTTAGGCAAAATAATGGCAATAGTGATGTGGCTTCATTTTTCTTGGAGCCCAGAATAGTCCCAGGTGCCGCCTGATGGCCTCAGTTTGCCTCCCCTATCCCTGCGGCTCCTGTAGTCCTTCGTGAGCCGTTCCTGTGCTTCAGCAACACCTGTCAATTCTCCTTGCCAAATAACTGCCCTCCCACTTGCCTTCCTCCGCCGCAGGCCCTGCCTCACTCTGCTTTTCTCATTTCTCAGATCCTAATGTTCCATACTCCTTCCTGTCCCTCTGCCCTCTCCATATGCCCAGATGTGCATTGTGACAGCACCCGAACAGACCTCCAGGGTGGACTTCGTCACTACCACTTGCTGCTGGAGCCCTCCCTGGGAACTCCAGGTCCTCCCTGGCTTCTCTGTGTTCATGGTCAAGCTCACTCCCCCACCCCATCCTCCCCTGGATCTAAACAGACCACACTGATGCAGTTTGCTAGATACAGCAGGTTCAGCCAGCCTCTCTCTGCAGGGCCCCTCCCCACTGCCAGCTCCACCCCCTTGGCCAGAGTTCTTCAACCGCTGTGCTCAAAAGAATTTTGACAGAATCATGAAACTTGTCTCACATATTTCAGAGTTAGCATTTAACTTTTTTGCACAAATATGTGATTTCTCATATATTATAAATACTGGCATTTTAAAATAAAACTGTTAGAGCTCTCTTTAGAATTTATGCAGCAGAAAATAAACACCACAGCAATTCAAAACTTACCATTATCCATTAAAAAAAGAGTACGCGAACAATCCCGACTTTAACAGTCACTAATTTGCCCTTTCTGCTTTTCTGCTAGAACTCACACTTTCATTCTACTTCTGTCTCAGAATTTTTTCTAATGTCATAAAATTTTATGCTTGAAAGAGCTTTATTGTCATCATCTCATAAAATTCTGCAACAGAAACATATATAAATTAAAATTATTTTATTTCCTATGACCGAGAGCCTCTACCTGTTTAAATTTTTTCTGGATTGAGTTATCATGACAATGATCATTGATATCTAATTGGGCAATTCAAGATAATATAATAGAAAATTTTATAAATTCTTACATATATAAATGAGATTATATTGTGAATGTTTCTTTTAATGAGATGATTATGTAGATTTTAATGTTTGCTGAGTGGCTCATGTCTCTGTCGCCTGGATCAAGAAGAGGACAGCAGGTGCGTTGACGGGTCCAGTGATCCAGAGAGAGCTTGGAGCCCCTACCCCACCCACCTCACTGCTGTGTTTCATACTGGTACCCTTCCACCTTTGCTAGGGGGCCTGTAAATTGCCTTTTAAACCAGGCCTTGCTGGGGATAAACAGTGCTTATTTCTACAATTAAGCAAGGAAGATCTGGCATCAATTTAGTTTTCACCTTTTGTTATTTGTGTTTCTGTTTCCCATAAACACTGAGAACATTTATTCACAGTATATGAGGGTAGATGAGAATTTTGTTGGACCAACATCACTCATTCTCAGGACTTCTGAGTTAAGCAATTAGATCTGCCTTTAGTACTGTTGAAAGCAAAGAACTGGAAACCCCATTCTTCAGAAAGAGATTTGTTACTCAACCATTCAAATTACTGTTGCCTGACTTCTTGGAAGTCAAAGAGCCTGCCACAGGACTCTCAGAGGACTGTCACACCATGTTTCCCTCTTTCATTCAGAGGCACTTGGTTCAACCAGCTAATAAAGAAAGTATTGTTTTATTATCTGCTTTGAATATATGTTCATGAAGACTTTGAGGCTGAGGCTTATCCAACTCAGATAGTGCAGATGCCACCGGTGGCAGGGTTGGAAAGGCAGGCCTTGCCTCTTCTATTGGTTTAATCCAACTGCCAGATGGAACTTCCCACTGGGAAAAGGCATATGGCATTTCTCACTCAAACAAATGTGCAAATTGTGTGTTTCAAGAAATAGCATAAAAATAACTGAGAAATAAATTGTGAAATGCATCTTATAAGAAAGGTTACTAAAATCAGTCAGTTAAAATGATAAAAACCTAATACAATTAATTCATGTTTGTTTTACAATAGACTGCAAACACAAGATAAGTCTAAGTAAGCCTTTTATAATGCATTTTATGTACCAAATTATTATTTATAAAACCAAGTGTATGATAAAAGCCCTAATGAGCCTTTGGCAAATGTATATTTCTGGACATTTTGGGGTTATCTTATCTAATTGTGAGAATAATCAAATCATCTATTAAAATCATAAATAACTTCAAAAACTTTATGGGATATAATGATGAAAGATTCTCTTTATATTTAAGGAAACACGGTAAAATTGCTAAAGTATTAAGTGATACAGCCCTTGTGTATAATTTTATTTTTTGTTAATGAGAAAAAGATTGTAGGAAATGTTTATTTTGACAAAGATGAGCATAGACTGTAATTGAAATAAATATCTCACTCTATGGCTTGGTAAAAAGGGTTTTAACTTTATTGTAATAATGCACACAAAATGTTAATCAGACCATTTCAACTCGTATATCTTGGGGAAAACTGGTGGTTTTCTCTTGTCAAAATTCAAACTATACTCACAATCATAATCTTTATTAAGCTTCATTAACCCATGCTTATCTGGTTTTTTAAAGACACTTTTTTTCTGGCCAGTGGCATTACTGGTAAAACATAGGTCAAGAGCAGGAGAAATTTGCTTCCTTCAAATTCATGGGGGAAATGAGCCCATGTTTCTTACCCACTCACATTCTCTCTTCTGTGCAGCCCTAGGAGCACTGCAATCTGAGGCAAGAGTCTGGGCATGGAAGAGGCCTGGGCTCTAGATGATAAGTCATCTGCTCTGCTCTGTGACGTTCTTGAATTCAGAATGTCCCAGCAGTTAGCCCCTACCAGATAAGGGTTTCAAGGCAGGGAATAGCCCCAACTAGGTGGGGTCCCCACACTGACCTCAGCCTTCAGAGGGTCCCGCCGTCCAGCCTGGGGTTTGCAGTCATCCTTAGTGGGGACCTGGAAAGGAACCTTCATGTCTCCTGATGCAATCATTAGGCAGGCCAGATTGAGGAAGATAAGTGTCACCAAGAAAACCCCAGGAAGTCTGTATACCCCAGAAGTCAAGGACCCAGGGGAAAATATTTATCTTCAGCTCATTTCCAAATTCACACGGAGTCCCTATTTCCTTCCAGACCTTCCATGGGCAGAGGTCTGGGCTGGGGTTCTGAAGTTGCCTCCACCTTGGGGGAGAAAGAATGACATATTCTCTGTCTAGCAGGTTCCCAGACTGCCCCAGGCTTTCCCAGGCACAAGCTCTGAGCCTTCAAATAGAACATCTGGTCTCGAGACCATGAGTCCCCAGGGGAGGCCAGGGAGTACTTGGCCTCCTGGAAGATGCTTGGTGCCCTGGGAAGTCCTCCCTCCCACCACCAAGCACAGACTCCAGGCTTGTCAAACTTGGGTTTTCTCATAAATCATTCATAAACTTTCATCTCCACTGGTATTTACTATTTGTTAATTGAATAATTAGATATAATTAATAACTTCATACATTACCATAATTCCAGCATTATGGGTGTCAAGAGGATACAATTTAATTAGAGGTTAACATTCTGGCTCTGACTCAGATGCTTCTGCCAGCTGGGGAGGCTGCACTGTGCCCTTCCAAGTCTGTGTTTCAATCCAGAAGAACAGAGAAGGAAGAACACTGGTTCCTGAAATTTGGTGGCTCAAGAGAAATTCCAAAAAAACCACACTGATGCTTGTGCATCTACTGTGCTCTGCCTTGTGTGGTACATACCAGCCGCTCTGAGAGACACAACAGTGAGACAGAGACAGACCCTGTCTTTATGTCTGTAGCCAGGAAGGTCAGACAAGAAGTCCTAGCAGCAAGGGGTAAAGAGGGCCGACAGCCATCATCTCGGGGCTGAGTATGATAGCTTCCTGGGTGCATGCAATCAGGAAATTGTATCTTGTTTGATAAAGATGACCCTTCAATGTTGTGCTAAGTATGATTTTTTTTTTTAATTGATGCCTTGCTCAGATTTTTCCCATAATGGAATTTATAGGTCAGAGGAAGAAACTCTTTGTCAAGACATTATGATTTCAGACAGAAATTTGGCTCTTCAGGAGATAATGACAGGCACACTCAGGTGAAAGGGAAAGTAGGGGAGGACACCCTGTGTGGCACGTCAAAACCTGTGACCAAAGCTCCAGGGCAAGAAAGACTTTGTTCCCCAAGCACCTTGAAGCCATGTCCTCCCCCAAGGCACTCCTGCTGGTAGTGGACATGTTTGCCCTCTAGTTTTGGCTAGTTGACAAGCCCTGGTGAAGGCAGTCAGTTCTGCCATCTGGGCTGATCCCCCTGGGGTAGCCGGCCCTGTTCTAGAGGACAGCTAGAGCTGGAATTAGCCATAGGGCCACTTGCCGCTCTGTAACCTCCAGGCTTAGGTTGGGGTTGAAGGTAATCCCTCAGCAGGCCATCTTAGGTCATCTGAGTGTGGTCAGCTAGGTCACCTTCCCTAGCTGAAGGGCGACAGTCATAAGCCCCCTTCCCCCTTCTCCTGGTAGGGGCAGGAGAGGGGCAGGATTTAAGCTGTTTCAGCAGTGAAGGATAATGAAAGAAAAAGAGTTATGGAATTTCCTAAGAGGCTGATGAGTTCCTAAGGGGAAAGGGCTATGTGTTTTCTACAGAGATGTCTGTGTCTCAGCGAGGGGCCCCCAGGCCTCGAGGGAGCCTAGAACTACTTCAGAAGACACAGCAATGTGGGCACCGGCAGCTCTCACCCTAAGGCAAGGGGGGGACCTTTGCCCCCAGACCAAGGCAGCATTGATGGCAATGGGATTCTGACATTTTCCAGGGAGCTGAGTCACAACTCCAAGGGCTTGGCCAGACCTCCCTTGCACGTGGCTTTTTGTGATTAGGGATATGTAGGGAAAGTAGCCACTGAGGAGGCTTCTTCAGTCCCACAAGGCCTGTTGTGTTCGAGCTCCCTGGCGGAAAGTCTCTCCTGTAGACTTAGCTCCCAAGGAGCCACCATAACCTCAGAAAAGCTCAGAACTCGCCTGGAACAGCCAGTTAAACCTAGAAATCCTCTTAACTGTCATGGTGAGGGTCTGGGAAAAGCCTGAGAGTCTCTATCCTGTCAGAAGAGAACGCTTTTTCCTAAATAATGAACAGTGTTCTGGCACTCTCTGAAGTCTTGACTGTACATCTAGGAAGAGCAGGAGAGGACGTCACTGGAACCCTGGGCATGATTGTCCAGGCATGCTATTGTCCTTCAGGGGACAGCCAAAGGGCTGGGGGCACACTGCAGAGGGTCAAGGGGCTTCAGAAGGAATTGATAACAGGGCGTTGTTTGGGTTGGGAATCTAAGAGAAGTGAGGATTAACAATTTTGCTGGTGCTTTGAGGTCTTGAGCACACCAATGTTCTCATCTGCTGATTCCTTGGGAGGATGGGAAGATACCACGTGGATGTAGGTATGAGAAGACCTTTCGCTGTGAGTTTCTCAACTATATTTTAGTTCCTTTCCATTGTTCCTGCCTTCACCAGATATTGGAGAAGTTTGGGTAACCATTGGGTAGGATCTTTTTGAATTTTATTAAGTTCTACTCAAAGTTAATTCCCTATGTCGGATGATAAATAGAAGAGTCCTTGGGGACCCCAGGAAACAGTCCCACTAGCATGCAATCTGTTCCTGTGCAATATGATCTCTTCTTATTTAATGTGCACAATAGGGATCACAGAACAAGAAAAGATTTTTTCAGTCAAGGGCCCAAAGGTTGCAGTTCAGGGCTGGGAGCTCAGGAAAATCTGAAGAGTTAGTAGAAATACTGACGGCTACCTATGGAGACAGTTGCCCAAAGGGGGCAGGTGTGAGGCAGAAAGAGGAGCTCCCGGGGCCGCCTGAGTAATGAAGCCGGCCATCTGTGTATAGTTAATCCTGAGTGTTGAAGGATAAGACAGGATGTGCACCCTCATCTATCCGGGTTTTCTCTATCTTGACTTTTCTTCTGTAAGGGGGGGGTGACCTTTATTCCAGTTTCCTTTCTGTTCACTTATACACAGTGTCCTTGTCAGGACACGGTTTGTTATAAGGGGCCTCCCAGATGTTTGAGCTAGGGCCATGCATTTATTTTGGGTCTTGTCCTGTTTTTGTTCTAAAGCCCTTTCAACATTCTCTGTCAAGGGTTATAGTTCAGGTAAAAAGACTGTCTCCCTTTCTAATTCTGATTTTGAATTAGGCCTCCAATTGCCAAAATGAGATAAAAGGGGACAAAAGGCTACATTTACATCAGCACCTGATTTGGTTCCCAATGTATTTATAGTCTATTCTTAAAATGGCCTATATTTTTATTTTTTCTTTGTTTGCATAATATAATTATGGTCCAGTAGAATTCTATTAGAATTTTTTCCGGCATAGTTTGTAGGAGACTTTGCCCTAATTTGTAGGCTTTTATTTATTTATTTATTTATTTTGCCTTTCGAGTTTATTATGAAAAGAAGAATCCTTTAGGTCCAGTTTCAGGTCAGTCCAATCAACTTTTGCCATCTAGGATTTATGTGCAATTTGGTATAGGTCCGGTAACTGCATTAATCAGGATTTTCCAGGGAAACAAAGCAAATGGGGGGGGGGGGCATGGAGAGAAAGAGAGAGAGAAGAGAGAATGGGATTTATTTTAAAGAATTGACCTGCTAGACTAGGGAGGCTGGCATGTCCAAAGTCCACAGGGGGGCTAGCAGGCTAAGACCCTGGAGAGAGCCAATCTCCAGCTCCAGTCCACAGGCCATCTGCTGCACCATTCTTCTTGCTCTACCAAAGTCAGTCTTTTATTCTATAGAAGACATCAACTGACTGAATGAGGCCCACCCAAATTAGGGAGGGTACTCTGCTTTACTCATAGTCCATCCATTTAAACGTTAATTTCATCTATAAGCAACTTCACAGAAACATCTAGAACGGGGGGTGTCCAACCTTTTGACTTCTCTGGGCAACACTGGAAAAAGAGTTGTCTTGGACCACTCATTAAATACACCAATGCTAACAAAAGCTTTTTTTTTTTAAGCAAAAAAAAGAAAGAAAGAAAGAGAAAAAGGTCTGCACATAGTCTTTGTGATATCCTCCATCACAGAGAAGAAAAAAAGTCCTCACTAATAATCCTAATTATGCAGCAGCCCATTCAGTGAGTCTTAAAATCATTGAGCAGGTCCCAAGTTTGTGATCACTAATATATAAAATGGACATAAGCAGTAAAACGTCTTTAAGTTTTTTGATACTTTTTATTATAAAAGTAAAAGTGGGCAATATAAAACCAGTGAGATGTGTGACATTGTATCTGAGAAACGAAGTCATCAGTATCTGGTTCTATGGAAGGAGCTGCAGTTCTCACTGTGTTCTCAAGGTGCTCCTCAGATATTTTGTTTCTAGTTTTACTCTTCATGTGCTTCATTCTGGAAAACAGTTGCTGGCACATGCAGGTGCTGCCAAAAAGCGATGACATAAACAAGGCATGATTATGATGTGAGGATGTTTGTCTCTGGGAAGACAGGACCTATGAAAGTTGAGTAAAGAGACGTGATCAAATTTTTCTTTAAACTGAATGTCAGATTGCAGCCCTATGCATTCCATGTAAAAATTGGCAGGTAACATGTTCATGTCAGCTGAAATTGGAGTCACAATACTCTAAAATATTATCTCTTCATAAACTTTGAAATCTGTTTTCAAATTTCTGTATCATATTGAAAAGCAAAGTTGCATATTTTTCACTGTTCACAGGCCTGTTAACCAACGTGTCAAAATGCATAAAATTGTTCGCCTTAATTTGAGCTTGCCATGATTTCAGTTTCATTTGGAATGCTGTTATGGTTTGAAACATTGCATTGATAAGGTTTTCACCTTGAAGACACATGTTTGACTCATTTAAATGAGCAGTTAAATCCACTTTTAAAAATGCTAAATCTGTAAGCCAGTTTTCCTGGTCAAATTCTGGCACAAATTTGGGTTTTTATACCATAAAACAACTTGATAACATGTTGCAAATCAAAAAACCTTTTCAACATTTGGCCTCAACTTATCCATCTTATTTCTCTGAAAAGTAAATGATATCACCACAGTCAGCATCAAAATGTTTTAGGAATTACTGGAACTGGAGATGATTGCAAGTGTTTATAGTTTAATTTTTAATGATAACTGTGTTAACAATCTGCTCCCAAAACTTCTGAAAATTTAACACTCAGGTTTCAGGACCTGGTACAGGCAGACTGGAGCATGCCCTGGCTATATCTTAATGAAATTACTAGAATGAAACTCTTTCCTGCTCAGGCATTGAAGGAAAAAAGGGAAGAGCAGAGTAAGAAGTGGGTCAGTGCTCAGCTCCTGAGAGGAAGGGGTATTTTATACACTGTGAGGAAGACGGGGCACTAAAGCCAGAAATGCCAGCTCTTCTTCTCACAGCTGGTTGAACTTGAACTGTGACTAGGCCCCTCCCAGCCTGGCCTCACCCTCTAGGTGGTAACAGTAACATGCCTCTCTCAGACGGCTGCCTACAAGACCAAACGAAGTCACAGTAGACACTCGTCTAACTCCAGCAGGCCCAACCGTGCTTGAGAAATATTGGCTGCTTTACTTGTTATTTGTATCAATAATAACAACAAAGGCCACAGATCTATAGCAGCAGTTCACCCAGACGCTAAAAAACATACCCAACCTCAAAGACCGAGCCAGAAATTTTACTGTCTCAGAAACTTTTAACTCAGTTTTTTGAAATCTAAACAGGCCTCTGAACTGGGAAACAACATAAAAATCTTATGTAAGACACAGGTGCCAAAGAAATGTGGCAGAAAGGTGGCTGTCCCACGTGATGTGACCACTATGGCAGTTGATATTGGTGGAAGTCACTCCTTGACAAGCCAAGACAGCCTCATTGATGGCTGAGAGGGGAGGAAAGTGTCCCCCAGCATGCATGGCCCAAAAGTGGTAGCAGCAAAGCCGACGTCCTTGATGCAGTAAAGCTGGCTGGAAGATCCGATGGGAGCAAATAGGCATGTTCCTCTCTGAGAGCCACAGCTCGAGGAGCTGGTGCCCCTGCTGTCCCTCCCTCCCCGGGGCCAGCCCACACCACACATCCCCTCTCTTGTCTAGAAAATGCAGTGAGGATAATGCAGGCCATTTTCTCCTGAGCGTCTTTCTGAGAGAGACCTCCTCTCCAAAACGGCACAGTGATGACTGTGTGTGCAGGAGAAGCAGCCAGCCCAGCTGGGCAGGGGGCATTTCATGCAGAGTCCTGTCCTACTACAGCTCGCTGCGTGGAGTGCAGGGAGGACTAGAGTGTGGGCCACATGGGTTTTCCTGTCCCTAATAGAATATCTTTGTACGTGGAAGCAGGCACACTTCATTCATGGTAACGTAATAAAAATGATAGACTTGTGCCAGGAAAACACGAGTATCCTCAGCAAATCCTCCCCCAAAGGCAGGCAGCCAATGTGCTCTGGATGCAGTCAATAAGCCGACAGGCCATTTGGGAAACATCTCAAAAGATAATTGGACATTTGCTTAATGGTTTCAATTTCTATTTCTGGCTCATGGATGCTTTTTTTGTTTTGTTTTGTTTTGTTTTGTTTTCCAGCTGAGAACCCAAGGAGGACTCTGCTCTGATGCCACTTCCACACCAGTGCCGATGGCCAGGGACTCTGCCTGCAAGAGGTTGGGAGGATGCTGAGGCCGGCTGTGTGGCAAGACAAAGCCAGTGGTAAGTTAGCAACACATCCTCTGCCTCAGGATCACCCAAGGTCCCCACATGGGTGTTTGGCAGCTGGGGTGGAAAGAGAACCCCAACACACTTTAACCTGGGATTCATGAATGCGGCCTCTTCCAGTCCTCATGTTTCTCCTCTGAGAGTCACCTCCACTGGCTGTTTTAAGCCGCCTCTCTCAGACATTTGAAGAGCCACTGGAAATCACTGAAAAACTGACAGTGGCCAGGACATGTCCAAGAGAAAATAGATGCTAGCTAATAGCAACAAATGCATGAGGCAGGAAGAATTCTGTTTTGATTCTAAGTGCTGTCCTTTCAAATCGAACCCCCAGGTATCACTTCAGGCCAGGCTCAGACTTGCCTCTTGGTGTAGGGACCAAGGCTAATCTTCCCTGGGAAAGGCTCAGCAAATATCCCCTCTGAAATGAATGAAGTACTTCCTGACACTTCTGTGCTTACAATGTGCCAGACAGTCTCTGTTTACCAAGATATTTAAAGATGGCTCATTTTCTCCAAGCTCCTAATAGCATAAATTCTTGCATTGTTCTAAACAGAGAGTTTACCCTGCATTATTTTAGATTTTTAGTAACCACACACATTTAGCAATTAGAGCTATTAGTGCTGCCAAGTGCCTCTGAAAGATAAATAGTGACGGCTGGAATAATTTTGGCTTGTGCTTGCTTTGTTAAGCAGAGATTCAGGTCACAGAGGCTTCCTTCCAGTTCTCCAGGCCCTGAGCTGTCCAATCAATCAGAAGACAGAAACTATACTTTTTTTCTCATTTCAATAGACTTTGCTCCATACTAATTCCAAAAGGTCCCATTGGTCACCTATTTTCCAAATCACTAATAACAATGGTGCAGCCCCAGTTCCCACCAAAGCCAGCACTGTGGGTGACTGTCCACAACCCCTGTACTCAGGGCTCTGAAAACCTGCAAGCTTCCTCCTGCAGACCCTAGAGACTTTACCTGAGGACTCTCCTGACATCGTGGGGTCTAGCCACAGAAGCAGCCCTCAGTGGATTACAAGTGGGAGTTGAAGGTTGAGAGCCTTCCTGGCCTCCGGGCTGGGATAACTCTGGGAGTTTCCCATGCCCTCTTCCCATGAACTCTATGCTGAACCCCAGTTGCCCACAGCTTTGTTCTGGGTCCTTCCCTTCCCACCCCACTCCCTTACCCTGCTGGAGCTTCCTGAGATCAACTTCCAGATAAACTCCAATCCTTTTCCACCTCTGTGGGAAACTCACTCAACCCACCTATTGTTTCCCAACACAAAGACCCTCTTCTTCCCACAGTGGCCAGGTGCCATGGCCAGGGAAAGAGTGGGGAGGGGAGAGGTTGCCAGCCACCACATGAGCACTCAAGGCAAGCACCATCTGTGAGGAACAGGCCCTCATTAGACATCGAACCTGCCAGCTCCCTGATCTTGGACTTCTCAGACTCCAGAATTGTGACCCAAGAATTAGAAATTACCCAGTCTTGAGTAATTTTGTTACTGCAGCAGGCACAGACTAAAACACATGGAGAGGACTCAGTCTTTTGACTTAGACAACTGACTATGTCAGCAGTTCTCAAAGTGGGGTATCATTTGGAAAGTTCCTGAAAGTGAAATTCTCAGTCCTGACCTCCCAGGCCTCTTGAATCAGAAACTCTAAGGGGGCTTCACCCGTTCGCAGGCCTTGCAGAGGATTCTGAACCAGGCTGGAATTTGAGAAGAATGTGAACCTATTCATTAACGGTGGGGGGAAACAGAGGGAAGGGTAGAACAGCAAGAAGTAGATACCTTGCCTTAAAGGCCTTCAAGTTAGTAACAATGACATTAATCACGCAGAATGCTTACGAGTGGCAAAACAGACACAAGGATGGCCAGTTTCCCAACCCTAAAATGCAAAGGGGCCTAGGTTCATGTAGGGGGAAGATCAAGAAACAAGGGTGAATGGAGACTCAGACGCGACAGTACTTGGGAAAATAAAATGTCCATGCAGGTGTAGGGAGTATGCCCTAATTCAATTTGTCTTTTTAAATATTTAAATTCTGTTATCACCTTGAACAGTAATCATCCCAAATCATTTTAAACGTGCATCTCAACTTCTGGTTTCTTGTGCAGCACACAAGGAGAATAGAAGTCATCACTTCATCCTGACAACAACTAAAAGCTGAAGAAACTGAAAAATCAACAACTCATCTTAGATTCATCAGAGAATTGAGGTCATGGGACAAACAACTGCTCCCAGAATTGGAGAGACAGACAGGCAAATCAAAGAACTACAACTTATTGGAGCAGACACCCACGAGCAGAAACCCCTGGGAAGCCCATGCCAAGACAACAAAACCTAAACCATGATTGGCAATTTGCCGGAGGCTCAGTGTGGACAAACCCAAGAGAGAAAACCTTCTGGGGAATCAGCGAGTGCACCCTTGCTTTTCTATGAGTTTTACCTCCAGGAGCCCAGCTAGGTTCTCATGGTAAAAACCAGAGAAAGGCCCCCTCATGTTTCCAGCATGAGGAGGGGAAAAGGAACCATCTGTGAATGGCCAGAGCATTCTTTTCTTCACAATATCTGCTGTCAGGATAAACTATTGCTACATACACAGGCCTGTAAACTGGCCTGAGGAAAGGAAGTCCCTACTGCAGAAAATAAAGTCCTATTTATCCTGTCCATCATGTTCAGCTATCAAAAAAATATATATATAAGGCATAGTAAAAACTAAAACACAGTGTGAAGAGATAGAGCAAGTATCGGAACTCAGATATGGCAGGGTGTTGGAATTGTCAGACATGGAATTTAAAACACTATGACTCATGTGCTAAGGGCTCTAATGGGGAAAGCAGACAGAATGCAAGAACAGATGGGCAATGTAAGCCAAAAAATGAGAATTCTAAGAAATAACCATTTAAAAAGGCTCCAGAGTAGAAACGCAGTGAGAGAAATGAAGAACACCTTTGCTGGGCTCTGTAGGACAATGGACATTCCTGAGGAAGGAATCTCTGAGTGGGAGGACATCTAAATAGATGGTGGGCTCCGAAGTACTCTGGACATGCCTGAGGAAAGAATCTCTGAGCGGGAGGACATCTACATAGAAACTTCTAAAACTAAAAGAAAAAAAAAAAAAACAGGAGAAAAAAGACTGAAAAAGAGAGGTGTGGCACAGCTACAAGAGGAGCAACATATGTGTGATGGGGACAGCAGAGGGACAGTAAAGAGAGAAAGGGCCAGAGAAAATATCCAAAGTAATGATGCCTGAGAATTTCCCACAGAATGTGAGGCACTACACCACAGAGTCAGAAAGCTCAGAGAACACCAATCCACCCCTCAAAAAAACTACACCTAGACATATCATAGTCAAACTTCAGAAAATGAAAGATAAAAAAAATCTCGAAAGAAGCCAGAGGGGGTAAATGCACCTTACCTACAGGGAAGTAAAGATAAGAATTACATTCAACCTGGGCAGCTCCTGTGGCTCAAAGGAATAGGGCACCAGCCCCATATACTGGAGGTGGTGGGTTCAAACCTGGTCCTGGCCAAAAACTGCAAAAAAAAAAAAAAAGAATTACATCCAACTTACCCTCAGAAGCCAGGTAAGCAAGCAGAGAATAGAGTGAAACATTGGAAATGCTGAGAGAGAAAAAAAAAACCCTAAGAATTCTGTACCCTGAGAAATTACCCTTCAGAAATGAAGGAGAAATAAATTATTTTTCAGAAAAACAAAAGTTGAGGCAATTTGCTGCCAGTAGACCTGCCTTGCAAGAAATGTTAAAAGTTCTTCAGAGAAGAGGAAATATGGCGTGGTCCAGAAAATCCAATCTGCATAAAGGAAGGAAGCGCATCAGAAAAGGAATAAGTAAAGATAAAATAAAAGCTTTTATTTTTCTTATTTTTAATTGAGCTAGCAGATGTCAGTTTGTTCAAAATAATAACAACAGTGTATTTAACTACGCATGCTTACATATGTACATCTGTTACATTGTATATATATACACATATATACATGCATACATATATGTTTGTATAGACGGACACAATTACGTGTAAGTGAAATGAATGACAGCAAGAATACAAAGGAAAAGAGGAAGGGATTAGGATTATTTTGTTGCTATGAGGTACTGGCACTGCCCGTGAAGCAGGATGGTGTTATGTTTTTTTCCTCATTTATTTTTATTTGTGTCTATTCACGGGGTACAGGTGCAGTTTTTGTTACATTGACATCATGCACCCTGGTGAAGTCAGGGCCTGTAGTGCATCTGTCACTGAAGTTGCACACATGCACCCACCAGCAATCTCCCACACCTCAGAGTCCACTGTCAGGCTCCCAGCCTGGCTGCGGGTTAGAGCCCAGACAGAAGCTTTCAAAACACCCACACCCAGCAGATAAAGCGGATCCTCTGGGTGGGACCAGGCATCAGGGTCCCCGCAGTGGGACCTATGGCGACAGACTCAGGTGCCCGTGGGCAGCAACTGTAGCCCCCATTTGCCTGAAAATCACAAGAGTGTCTTCTCAGTAGCGGAGACTTGGCCTCCTGGCCTCCCTGCGTGATTTTGGCCCCTTCTGGCAGGAACCTCTCATTTCCTCCTCACTGCCTCCTCCTCATCCAATTTTCCGCTCCCAGGAGCACTCCCTAGAGCTGTGGCCTCTCTGTCCCCTTCCTTAGCCACAGTGCTCAT
This sequence comes from Perodicticus potto, assembly GCA_963574655.1. NCBI lineage: Eukaryota > Metazoa > Chordata > Mammalia > Primates > Lorisidae > Perodicticus > Perodicticus potto. The sequence goes on along the minus strand of CAUYRH010103301.1, from coordinate 13,360 downwards.
CACCCCAGTCAGAGCCCTAGACTCCACCAATGGCAAAGCATCGCTGGATTCACATGTGGGTTTTTTTTTTTATTATTAAATCATAGCTGTGTACATTAGTGCAATCATGGGGTACAGTGTGCGGGCTTCATATACAATCCGAAATATTTTCATCCAAGTGTTCGACATAACCTTCATGGGATTTTCTCGTTTATTGTGTGAAAACATTTGTGTTCTGCACTTAGTAGGTTTCACTTGTCCTTCTAAGATGCACCATAAGTGTGATCCCACCATTTACCCTCTCTCCACCTACCCTGTCCCTCCCCTCCCCTCCTTTACCCCTTTCCCCGTCTTCTTGTGCTATAATTGGGTTACAGCCTTCATTTGAAAGCTATAAATTAGCTTCATAGTAGGGCTGTATACATTGGATACTTTAAATGCCGAGTGCTATTCCCACGGGAAGACGGACAGCTCCCCCCAGCTTCTCCTCCAGCAGGCTGGAGCTACACGGCTGACCACCAGGGCCCCAGCGTGTGGCCTGCTGAAATCCAGGGTCAGGGTAGCCATGGGTCAGGGCACCCTCCATCTCTGAGAATGGCCAGGCCCTAGGGGGAGAAAGGACATGACTCCAGAGCACAGGTGCCAGATGCTGAGGGCCCTTGTGGTGCTGAAAGACAGGGAGGTGGCCAACAGCAGGCCTGCTTCTCCCCAGGACACAGCCCTTCCTGCCCAGGACAGCCCTGCCCTGCCCCCAGTCCTGTGTATGAACCTGGAAGGGGAACTAGGGAGAAGGCCAGCCTTGAGTTTTCACACAGGTACAGCAAAGCACGCCCACCGCACGTGCCAGCACACACTTCCATTTTGTCTGGATCTCAAACCTACTATTCTTTGGGGAAAAGGCCTTGCACTGTCTCTAGGTTTGGTTACATTGTCTATTTCAAGATTAAGATGAAATCCTGTTGGGAGCGTCACACAATCTGCCCTCCCAGATGTTTGAGGCTCCACCCCTCAGCTCCATGGCTCCCACTATGCCGTTATAGGAGCCCATGGGCACCCACCTCTTGCACATTTGACCTGGCAGGTGTGGGATAGTGTTCTTTGTTCTTGCAAAGCTCTCCTGGGATTGTGCAGCCACATCATTGGGCCCCTGGCCAGCTTGGCAGCCCTGGGCTTATTCTTCCCATTCCCATGTTTGACAACCCCAATGCAGGCTGGAAACCCCTGCAAGTGGGGGTCCACCCTGCTCCACATTGCTGGTGCTCGCTTGTGATCTGGGCCCTACAACAACAGGTTGTTTTCTGCAGAGCTCTGGTCCTTGGCTGCCAACCCCAGGAGTGTCGGAAGGCATAGGGAGGCTGGGATAGGGGACTGAAGGACTCAGGAGCCCAGGTCACACTGAATGGCACTGTTAGGACCCCACTGTCCCTAGTGCTGGCTGCCTCCACCATGCGAGCCTGGGTCAGCCATGCCCTGCCCACAGGCCACAGCTGAAGTGCCAGATGCCATGAGGTAGGGAGATGGTGTCCCCTTTGACCACCTCCACAGCTTCCCAAAATAGAAAGGGTGCCTAGTGACAAAAAAGGGATACACGTCCTCCCAAACACATCCTAGGGCAGGCCCCTAGTTAGTTCTGCGGTCCAAGAGAACTAACAAAAAACTAACTTACATCAAACAAAAGAGATGAATCAATAGCTATGACACACAGCGAAAAAAATCAAAAGCTGATTTAAAAGATATAAATAGGAATTGTGAAAAATACACTTGTGTGTTCTTCCATATGGCAACAGAGCACACAAAGCTTTTAACACCTCACAGCAACTGGTCTAAGGACAGGCCTGTGACCCAGCTGAAGCCACACAGGGACAGTGAGATTCGTTCTGACTTCGCTTGTGTTCTCAGGGGAAGACTCTCTCTTCTGCATTGCTGGAATTGCTGGAGACCACGCTAGCGAGCTTGGGAGTGATGGAAGGCAGGACTAAGTGATAGAGAGAATTCAAGTTTAAGAAGATTCGGAGTTCCAGCTCCTCCTGCTCGTTCCCTATTATATAAAATCTACAATCACAGGGTCACCTCATGGTCCACAATGGCTGCTCTAGCTCCAGCCATCTCATCTGCATTCTAGGTAGCAGAAAATAGGGACTGATGAAGATTGAAAGCCAGATGTCTCCTAAGGAAAGCACCTGAAAGCTGCCATATGACTGGTCAGGTGGCCATCACTACCCCAGGACTGTGGAGGTCACTTTTGGCTATTGCCAGGGCTTAGGCCACCTCCTACTCAGGGCTGGGATGCCTGCCCAGTGGGAAGTGAGGGTACTTCTGCTGGGAAGTCTTGACTGACAGGCACAGGAGCGTGGCAGATCCTGCACAGAGGAGGATGTGCCCAAGACGCAGCTGCTGGCAGCACATGAGGAGCTGGAACAGGGTGGGGGTGGGGGCCTCTTGGGAGACAGGAGACAAGGGGATGGGAGATAGGGCATCAAGGAACAGCAGGCAGAGTGTCTGAGGGCAATCGATGGGGCGTGGGAGACACAGGTGACAGTCCCCAAGAGGACCCTAGCCTGTGTTGCTCAGACTGGGAAGCAGGCCAGGGACTATGCCCCTGTTGACAAAGAGACTGGGAGACCAGGTGGCTTCCACTGAGTGCATTTACTCTTTTGAGGATTTAAGGCTAACACTGGGACTTTCTAGCGGACATTCCTGCCAGGCAGTTAGATACATGACATCAAGTGACTTCAGCCAGATGCCCACTGGGCTGCATTAGCCAGGTCACATGCTGTGCCATGCCCATGGCTTTCACTGAGGCGAGCGGCATCGTGCCCCAGGGCTTAGTTTTTACCCAGGGTCAGCCCTGGTACAGCTGACTTCACCTCACTGTCAGCTCCGGCCCTGAACCTGGGGTAAGTCCCTTCCCTCACATGACAGCCTGTGTGCCATCGGGGAGAACGCTGGGGATGTGTGCCAGGGTTTAGGTCTTCCTACAGGGACACAGTCACTGCATAGAGCCCACCCCTGGCTGTGTGTCTGCCCTTTCCCTGGTCCTTGGCAGAGGAGCAGCTTCTGTTTTCACGTTGAGGGTGCTGCTGTCTGGAGTGCCTTGAGTGGACTGAGAATAAACCACAGGTCTTCTGATTCCTGGTTTTTCCAGTGAGGAAGCTGCAAAGGGGGGCTGGGGACTCACTGTGCCATGGAGCCTAATTCCATGTGCTTGGACATCCAGGCTGTGAGTCCCCTGGCCACCTTAGCAACAGCAAGGATATGGGAAACCTGGAGAAGGTGAGGGCCTAACTCCAGGGAACTGCTTCTTACAAAATTGTGTTCATAAAACACTATTCCTTATTTGTCTCTGGAAATAACACATTATTTTAAAGGATTCCCTGGATAATCTCCTTCCATTTTTAATGTTGGTGCATTGTTTTACCTCCAAGGGTGATGTTGATGAATATTATATGTCACTTTGCAGTTTCCAGAGCACGTCTGTTTCTACCTCGGATGGCCAGCCTGGCCCCTCTGGGAGGCAGCCTCCCAGGAGTACCTCCCCCACTTTACCAGCCAGGGAGAGACAAAAGAGCTCCTGCAGCCAGGATGAACATGACCACCACAGCTATGGGTAGAGGCAAAGAATACGCCCCAGACCTCAACCAGAACACGCTACCTCTCCAAATTGTTGTGTTCTTAAATATTTTGTTCCCACAGATTTGAAGGATTAGCAAAGGGGTTGAGGATAGGATTTGGGGCAGATCATTTTATGCCTCAGCTGCACTGCAGATAAGGTATGTGATTATGAGCAAGGTAATTAACCTTTCTGAGCCTCAGTTTACTAATCAGTAAGGCAGAAATGAAAATGGTCTTCCCAGGAAGGTAATTACTGGGCACAGCCTATGCCTGCACATAATAAATGGTGGCTATTAGCAGTGACAAATGAGAGCGGCCCCACGGCCAGGTGAGCAGGAGCAGCTCCTTCTGCAGCTGCAACTCTGGTGCTTTGCAGCTCCAGGACCCTCCAAGCCCAGAAGAGGAGGACGACATCCAGGGCTGCGGCACGTTCAAGCCCATGTCTGGGATTGTGAGGACTTGGTTTTCAGATCACGACCTGTCTCAAGTTCACTTTCACCATATGAAATGCTGAGAGCAGTGGGGAGACTGTGGGAAGTGCCAGAAGGACAGCAGAGTCTGCAGGAAGAGCTCAGACTGCGCTGCCAGGGTGGAGCCGAAAAGTGGCAGCCGCCCTGCCTTGGGCCTGGCAAGCTGGCCCTGCTTCTGCGTATAGATGGAGCCCTCACGGGGCAGAGCAGTGTGGGGAAAGGGAGGGCACTTTGACTGAAACATTTTAAACTCTGTATGTGACACCCAGATGGGTATCTCAAAGTATAGCATGTATGTGTGTCTCTGTGTGTCTCTGTCTGTGTCTGTGTGTCTCTGTCTGTGCCTGTGTGTCTCTGTCTGTGCCTGTGTGTCTCTGTGTGTCTCTGTCTGTGTCTGTGTGTCCCTGTGTGTGTCTGTGTGTCTCTGTCTGTGTCTGTGGGTCCCTGTGGGTGTCCCTGAAACACACCCTGACCTCATTGCCCCAGCTCTCTTTGGGCGCCCTCATCTCTGTCTCCATCTGTGATTCTGATCTGGCTACAGCACACATGTGAAGCTTGGTGGATCTGGAACCTGTTGCAATTCATCAGAGCAAAGAAAAGTGACCCTGGGATGCCCTTCCAAGAGCAGGAGCCTGAAAGTATCTGATGGGGAGTCGTCCAGACACGCTGCACTTTCCTGGCAGGAAGTGCTATCTGTCCTCTCTGCCCCACCAGGCCCCTGACCCTGCTCCTTCCTCTCCCAGGGACATGATGTTAATAACACAATAGCAGGCCCTTACCGTGTCCCTGTAAGCCTGGCACTGTTCTAGGCACTCAACAAGGTCAGAGGAACACAGCTCTCCAGGACAGGGACATGCACAGTGGGTGCCCTGCAGAGGCACAGACAGGAAGATGCTGGGCTGCTCCTTCAGGCAGGTCAGGGACACACTGTCTTTGAAAAGATGTGGCAGACAGGCAGTAGGAAGTGCGGTGCACAGAAGACACTGCAGGGGGTGAGGAGGCTGTGCAGGGAGGGCAGGATGCAGCGTGGCTGGGGGAGAGGTGTCCACTCCTAATTCATCAGAAAGAGGCTGATTTCGGCTCCTGTTGCTTTGGGTAACGTCCAGAAGAGAAAGGAGACGCACCCACTTTGTGTCCTTAGGAATGCAGAATTAACACATGCATGGCAGCTCTGCTGGTGACAACTGCACTAAGTTCTGTGAGGGTCTGTTATCCAAATTCCACAGAGGAGGTGATGGCCCCTGAATAATGGCCACATTTCCAAGGTCATGAAGCCAGAGGAGGACCCCCAGAAGCTACACGGGACATGCTGCTGAGTAAGCTAGGGCTGTGCACACCTACGGGCTGCCACATGTCTGGGAAACCACATGAGAAGCCTTTTCTAATGATTTGGAACAGTTTTGGAGTTCTTCCCCAGGAATATCACAGCCATGCTGTCTCCCAGGCAGGCCCCCAGGGCAGCACCACAGATGATGGGCAGGAAGCAGTTTCCAGCTTCCCAGACAGCTCTAACCCTGCTCAGTGACGGAGCTGTCCTGTGGCTCAGCTGGGACCACTATGCATCCAGCTTGGCCCCAGCACCGGTCCTAGCAGTCACCACTGAAACTGCTTCCCAGGTCTCTGAAGGAGGAAACACCATGATGGTTCTGGAATCAAATCATATTCAGACCCAAAAGTTGGAATCACGCCATTACAAGTGAAAGGCCACAGCCTGGCTCTGAGCAGATCCTCAAACACCAGTGAGTGCTTCTATCCCTAGGTGTGAGGGCCACAGGACAAGGCTTAGTGATCTGTAATTCACCTCATCTGTGCCGGCGTGGAGTATGGAAACCCCTTCCTGAAGGTGAGCTGCCTGTTCAGAAGAGAGAAAATAAACCCTTAATCAGCATTTTGAGAGGATTTGGACACCTCACCACCCTCAGACAGCTGGACCACGGTTCTTTCCTCAGAAACAGATGGGTTGCATTTTGCTGAAATGCAGACACTTGGCAGGCCCAGCCTCATGCTGGGTCTGAGTCTGATGTGACACGTGGTGTTTATTATACATCTGTGTTGACCAGGGGTCAGTCAAGGATGGGTCACCTGGTTGCCTGTGCATGGCCTGCAGACCATTTTTAGAGGTGCTGCGCCCACCCCCCCCAGACCCAGTGTGATCCTGGTGACCAGCAGCCCTGGCCAGGTCGCTTGCTGATGCGGCATCACTGAGAATGTTCCTCCATCTCTGGCATCTCCAGCCTGACAGTGATGACTGTCACAGCTTCCTCTAGCCAGTGCTCCCAGACCCATTCCCAGCTCCAGTCCTCTCCAGGAGCAAAAATGCTGGACGATGGCACAATTCTCTCTTGCAGTCACTGAAGACAGGAACATCAGGCAGCCACATCCATCATTTAACTAAGATGGAAAACTTCAGGGAAAGCAAGGTAAGCGCATTGAACTAGGCATTTCACCCAGAGGGGCTGCAGTGTCAGGCAGGGAGGTGAATGGCACTCTGAAGTCGTCATGTTAATGAAGGTCAGGAGTGTTGAGCGATGGGAGATCTGGACACTGCACAGTGTGTGTTTGCAGGGAGGATCCAGAGGTGGAAAGAACAAAAGGCTTGATAAACACCATTTACCCCAAAGAAACATCCTGAGTGACAGGGTGAAGGTGCCCCTTGGAGAGACTCAGCCAGGGGCATCGAAGTGTACTTTCCCCACACTTAGTTCCCAGGGATCCAGGCGAGGCAGGGCCAGAACAGAAGTAGAGGGTTTTGACTTTTTGGTAAGGATGACCAGGGAAGCTGCAATAAGAAAATGCATTTAAGCACAATCCTAGGGTGAAGTGAGACAGTACCCCTCACAGGTACTTGAGGGAAAAGCTTAACATCTCTGTGGGGACATTGGGGGTACTGGGGGTGTCTGAGAAGCACCAAGAAGGCCAGTCTATTAAGCTATTCAGATATTTATTCTAAATACCTGCAGAGAGAAATAGAAAATAGAAAAATGGTCTGAAATTGAGCTATCAGATAGATATGCTTCTGCGGGATTTTCATAGTCCCAGAATGAAGAGGTTGGAAAAAGTAGTTTGGGCTTTGGAGCAAGCTGAGTACAAATACTGTCTTTGCAACTTGTTCCCTCCAAAAAAGAAAGACTGGAGGAAGGGGGAACTAAGAGCTAATAAGGTATACAAAATAAAATATAAATACAAATATGGTCAGTCTGGATTCAAAACAGAATCTCATTATATGCTCATTTAAAGAGATACACCTAAAACATATAAACCAGACAGCATAAAAGATGGGAAAAGACATACCAAGCAATAATTAATCACAAAAGCCACTGTAACTATATCAATAGACTTCAGAGCAAAAAAGAACATAAGAGAAAAAAAGATCACTACATAGGAAGATAGTGTTTCTAAATTTATGTGCAACTAATAACTTTTAAGTATTAAAAGCAAAGATTGGAGGAATTGCAAAAGGGTGATAAAAGCCACCTTCACAGGTAGATCAAGTGGACAAAAAAGTCAGCAATGACATAAAACAACACAATTAACAGACATGAACTAATAGCTATGTACAGAATATGCCCATTAATTGGTGGAACTCATTTTTTATAAGATTACGGGGAACATTTACAAATTTTGCCTATGCATTTGGCTATCTATCATTAATTTTTTAAACACAGTGCAATTAAGTGAAAAAATTAATGATGTAAAGACTTTAAAAACATATTTGGGAAATACAGTGTGCTTTGATAAGTGAGAAAGTAGGCTATAAATTCCAAGGAACATAAAAGGTGTTTAGAGGTTTGTACAGAGTGTACAACCTCTATAACAGTGAAAAGGGGAAAGCAGATTGATCAGCACATCTTCCTCATAGATAACAATATGTAATATTGAATAACAATTAACAGTACCTTTCAAAACCTGTAGAACATGACAAAAAAGTTCTGAGAGTGATTATATAGTGTTAGGGCTATATTAGGAAAGCAAGGAGTCTCAGAGTGAATAAACTAATTGGCCAACTTAGGAAAATATGCTTCATAAAACAGAATACACCTCAGGAAAATAGACAATGCAAGATGATGAAGAGAGAAGCAGAAAGGTATGAAATAATCTCAGCAAAGCTGGGCAGGTGTTTGTTGGAGCGCCTTGCCATTTGTCAATTTTATCTGAACTGAGAAGATGCAATAAACCCAAATCCAAGTCAACATCCACCTTACAAGTGTGAGCATACGCTGTGTGGCATGCTCAGGATGCTGGTGAACAAAGCTGACCACACTCCATAAACAATAACAATAAGTAAATAGGCTGTGTGTTAAAATTTGCAAGAGTTAGAAAACAGAGTCAGTTGAGGGGGTCTTGAGCGTGGGGCGAGTGGGAGCTTGAGGGCTCTGCATGCCACACATGCCAAAGAGAAGGTGTCAAGGACATAGCCAAGCAAGTGCCTGAGTACAGTGCCCCAGTAGAAGGCACAGCTAGTGCAAAGGCCCTGAAGTGTGGCTGTGCCCCTTGTGCTAGAAGAATGGTGAGAGGATGGTTGGGCAAAGGGGAAGGTGGCAGAAAGTAGAGACTGGTGAGATTGGAAGGCAGGGCAGGTCCCACTGGCCCTGGAGTCCTTGGAGCCCTTGGAGCATGCCACGGTTCCTATGGCAGGTTCTGAGCAGGAGAGTCCCTGCTGGATGTGACTGGGATCGTGGACACTCCCTACGGCTGCTGTGATGAGAAGGGAGCGTAAAGGCAAAGAAGAGAAACAGGATGAGGAAGGCCCAATGGGACACACAGTACAGCCCCCAGAAAAAAAAGCAATCATTCTCCCGGACTCTGTCCCCAGCCAAAAGGGTGTCACCTCAGCCAGGGGAGGATGCCATCCTCAGATCCACCTGCCCTGGAATGTTTTCTGACAAACACCCCAGACACAAAGCAACCATGCAGCCATTTGGCACAGTGATGACCAGGCTAACAGGGAAAAGAATTTGCCCAGACCCAACTCAGGCTCTGACAGAGCTGGAAGTCTAGGCTCAGCTCTGGAAGGCAGGATATAAATGGCCTCCTTTGCTTCCATGCCCACCCCGCTCAGGTCTGTAGCGTCCTACACAGACAGACCCATGTCTGATTATTTCTCTGGCTATGTAACCAGTGTACATAATTGTCATCTGCTGAACTGGGAGCACAGCATCACTACACACTTGAGAGTCTGCTAAGCTTGTGGTGATCTCTTGTGCTGCTGCTACCAGGGAACATTGTGGATTTGCTCCTTCAGCCCCTGTACTCACACAAGGGAACACTTAGTAGCTATCTGCAGCAGCACAAGAAATCACCTTTAGCATCTGAAAACACACATGTTTTCATCTCTCAGTTGTGGATCAGGAGCCTGGCCAGGGCTTACCCGGATTCTCTGTTCAGGTCTCACCAGGCTGCAGCTGGCCAGGGCTGTATCTCATCAGAGGCTCCACTGGGGAATAGTTCACTTCCAAGAACTCTCAGATTGTTGGCAGAATGCATTCCTTGCAGCTGCAAGACTGAGGGCCCTGACTTTGGGCTTCTTGCTGGAGGCCACTCCCTGTCTGCAGGTCCCTGCCCAGTGGCCCTCACCATGGACCTTCTTACTGATAGCTTCCCCAAACTGAGCTAGTGAGAAACAGAGCCAGTCTGCTAGCAAGACAGAGTCTTATGTACAGATGCCACCTAATCACAGGAGGGACTTCTCATCACTCGTGTGTGTTCCAGTTAAAAGGCACAGGTCCCATGCAGTTTCAGAGAAGAGGATCACACAGGAGGCAGGGTCAGGGCTGCCTTAGAGTCTGTCCACCAGACACTTATTTTGCCGTACCCTCTGGGAGCTTTCCGCACCCCCACCCCAATGCACCACAAACAAGCTGTGCTTCTGATTTCATTTCCCTCAGACTGGGACAGCAATGCCTATGTCCCACGGCCAGGGCCACCAGCCACAGCACCTGTTGCAGGGTTTGCCAGAGGGGTTTCCAGTGTGACCCAGACACAGGCTGGCCTCACAGGCACCAACGTGGCTATACCGTGAGGCTGACCTATAAGTAAACTGTGAGCCTGGACGGTGGTGATAGTCATAGAACATGGGCATCTCAGGCTGTATTTTCCTGGGCAGAGTTGGACACAGGTGAGGGGAGAAAGTTTTGAGCTGGAAGGGGTCCCAGAAGCTGTTAGAGAGGGGGCAGTCAGGAAGGGAGGGGTGCAAACAGGCCCCTGTGTGCGCAACCAGGCCGGACCTGTGGGGTCAGCAGAGATATGCACCCTGCAGGAGACATGAAGGAACCCTGACCGCTCCTGTCTGCTGAGCTCCCAGGGCTCTGGCCACAGGACAGCACCTCATCCTGGGAGCAGATCCCAGGTGGCTTCCGTGAACTCAGTCCATTGGATGATCCCTGGTGGATGAGAGAAAGCCAGGCATTCCGTGCTCCAAATGAAAAAAGAAATACCACTGTTGGAGGGCACCATTGCCAAGCATTTCACTTAAAAGGAAATTAAAAAAGAAAAACCTGCAGGAGCAAGGCAATGGCCTGTTTGCACCCACACTGCCTCTCCTCCATGAGGGCAATGCCGAGGAGTGCCAGAGAGGAGCAGTGGACTCCCCCCATCGGGTGCCCAGACACAGGGGCTACGTGCCACTAGACTCTGTCCTCACTCCTGCCCCAGAGCTGCACCTCCAATAACCACAGGGAGAGTGGGAGTCCCACATGCTTGCCAGGGCCTTGGGAAAGCCTGCTCTCTCTGAAGGAACCGGCAGCAGAGTTTGCGGCCATTCGTGGTGCTGAGTAAAGGGCCTCGGGGAAGCTTTCTGGCTGCTGGCTGCCCATCAGAGTCCTAAGCTTTTTACTTTCCACCTGACAAGACTGACTGATGCACCAGTTTGGTGTCTGGCAAGTGCAGAGAATGCCCTGATGTCTGGCCACAGTTCCCTGGACACCAGGGACAGTCTCTAGACAGACCCGAAGGCCCCACAGAGGCAAAGTCAGCTGTGTCGTCCTCAAGGAAACTTGTTCTCTGCTTCCCCTAAGCCCCTTCCCCTGCGTCTGATGCCCCCAGATTCCGCCTGCCTTCCAGAAGCCTCCCAGTGGCGACACACAGTCCAGGCATGGCCATCCCTGCCCAGGACCTGTGTGCCACGTGCCTCCTCAGAGGCCGCTGAAGGCGTCACTTGCACAAGCTCTGGCCGCTGGCCAGCTCCCAACAGGGCCATCTGCCTCCTACAAGGAGCTCTCTCCAGTCAGAGGCTTACCACACATCATCTCTCCTCCTTCCCGAGACAGCAAATGAATTTTAAAAGGAATAAACTTGTCACCACAGAAAGAATTGGAAGGAGGCGGTCAGAGAGCCAGCCTGAAATTCCAAGCAGATGGAAAGGCGTTGGCGGGTGAAGCTGGGGGCGGGAGCTGCTTCCCAAAATACAGGCCAGTGAGTCTGCCTGGCAGGGCCCAGCGAGGCTCTCCTCAAGGAAGGGCACAGGTGGGACACACGTGGCACATGGGGAATCCAGTGTCCCCCCACCCAATGCCAGAAAGTCAACCAGGGAGATCCAGCCCATCCCCCAGGCCACAACAGACTGCTTGTGTGTCCCTGAGAGCAGCTCTCGGCCCTGGGACAAGAAAACGCAGAGGGTGACCTGTACCAGTGGGGTGGCTGCTCTCCCATCCTGGCCCCTCTCTGTGGCTGTTGACCAGCACACAGGTCACCCCAGAAGGAAGGCACATTGACAAAGCCCCACCAGCCAGGACCACAGCCCCTGCTGCAGCCAGCCCAGCCCCAGCACCTCCTCCAGCCCCAGGTCCAGGATGTGCCCAGAAGAAGACAGCCTGGGACAGACAGAGCACCCCACCTGAGAAAGGCCTTAGTAATCACACTGAGCAACACAGGCAGGTGACATAGAGCACTTTCCAGCAACATGAGCCCCCTGCCCACAGCTCCTGTTTCCCACCCCACAGACACCTATGCCCTGGCTTGGCACAGCAAGGATGCTTCTGACAGTGAGGATTCCTGGTGGCACCTGTTCCAAAGCTTTGTGGCTAACCTCAATCCTCATTCCAACTCCATCAATAGGGACAATCACCCTCCCTTTACAGAAAAGGAAGCTGAAGCATGCTGCTGGCCGGAGTCATGCAGCTGGGAAGAGGGGAAGGGGGGAATTAAACTTGGGGACTGCCTCCAGAGGGCACCCTCAGCCCTGTACTGCACTGCCTCCCAACAGCATGCTTTAATTATTTTTAAATCCATATCCAGTAAAAGTCGCCAGTTTGGGTTGCAGTTCTAAAGGCCTAACGTCTGCATGCAGTCACATAACCACCACAATTAACAGTCAGAAGAGTCTCATCACCCACCAGAATCCCTCATGCTGGCTCTTCGCAGCCAGCCTCCCCGCCCCCCAACCTCTGGCAGCCGCTAATCTATTCTCTGTCCCAGTATCAACAATATGTTTTTAAGACAAGGATGTTGGTGTTCAGGACTTCACCCCTCTCCCATAGCCATGTCCCTAGAGTTGGAGGGTCATGTGAATTATGACAGAAAACATGCAAGTTATAAAACCTTAGAATAGTTTGTGACATGGGTCTCCACATCACAGGAAAAGAAACACTTCACAAATATTCAATAAGCTCCATATCGCACAACTTCCCAAGTCTTCTCATTCCTAGTTGTCAAAACTTAACAGTAACCACAACCTGACATGGTACATGCGTCTAGCAGAATGAAGCTGTGCCTCTACCTCACACCATACACAAAAACTAACCCCTGTGGGTCACAGGTGGAAGCACCTCAAGTGCCCACACAAAACAGTGGGTGAACAATGTGCGGTGTGTGCCCACAGCACAATGTTACTCAGACATAAAAAGTTAGGGTTCCCTACATCCTACAACATGGATCAACCTCACAAACGTTACACTGAATGAAATTAGCCAGACACAGATAGAGGCTATCTGACACAGATAGATAGCCTCTATCTGTGTCTGGCTAATGAGAGGACAGATTCAGAATAGACAAATTCAAACAAGAAGTAGAACAGTAGCTCCCAGGGTCTGGATGGAGGATAAATGGGCAGTTACTGCTTGATGGTTACAGAGTTTCGATATAGGGTGATAAAAGAGCTTGGGAAGGGTGGCACCTGTGGCTCATCAAGTAGGGCACCGGCCCCATATACCAAAGGTGGCGGGTTCAAACCCAGCCTTGGCCAAACTGCAAAACAGAAAAATAGCCGGGCGTTGTGGTGGGCGCCTGTAGTCCCAACTACTCGGGAGGCTGAGGCAAGAGAATCACCTAAGCCCAGGAGTTGGAGGTTGCTGTGAGCTGTGTGA
>CAUYRH010103295.1:0-32816 GCA_963574655.1 Perodicticus potto | reverse complement strand
AGCAAGAATCCAATGTACTCAATTCTGATATGAGGACAATTAATGACCTAGTACATGATGGGGGGTGGGGAAAAGGAAGAGCAGAGAGAGAGAAGGGGGGGTCATGGTGTGTGACACACCTTTTGGGGGAGGGACACAATTATGAGGGACTTTACCTAACAAATGCAATCAATGTAACCTGGTTCTTTGTACCCTCAATGAATCCCCAACAATAATAAATAAATCTCTTCTTAAAATAGCAAAGTGGGGGAAAGAGAATGAAAGTACAAAGGAGATATATGAAATGAATCCAATTCACGGTTCGAGACCCGGTCAAGGACCAGGATCTAGAACCCAAGGGGCCACATCTGCAGACAAACAGAAGCCCAAGTAGGTGCCTGCAGCCAAAGTAGCTCTCCTTTTAGCCATGTTAATATCGGCTTTCACTTAAAAAGGAGAACCATTTTTAAAACTTTACAAAAACACTTAATAGTAAAATGAGCACTATTCTTGAAATCAGCTCTCTGCACCCCATTTCCCCATTTATAAGGTGAAGAATTCGTATTTCAGTTTCTGGCATTCACCTACCCCACAATTTGTACTGTTTTACTTCAGGCTAAAATGCTAGTGTAGACATGGCTATTATTTGGCATAACAATATAATTATGCCATGTTATCAAACAGCAGGCCTGTCTCCCTTTTAATGTAACAAGGAAAGTAAAACATCCAGGCATGGAATCAACAATACATCACTAGCACTGGTCTCAAATATAAAACACTCACTTTAATATGGATGACTGGGAAGTATTCAAATAGCTCTCACAGTTTCTAGAGCACAGGGTGGAATACCAGACTATACTGAAGATTAGTCTGCATTCAAGTGAGTCTCACCCTATACACATATTAAAGTGTGTAAATGTATAATTTTACTATCATTAAGAAATATCTTTTACAAAAATGGAAGTAGCTAAAAAATATTTATAACTTTAGATAGTGTTCTTTTAGTCAAAACTTATTCTAGAAGTGCTCTTCTCTGTGAATAAACACTCACCAGCTAAATAAATTATGGCAAAATCATAATATCAACTACTATGCAGCCAGCAAAATGATATTAATGTATAGTTATCAGCATGGAAGAATGTTCAAAATATATCAAGTGAAAAATCAAATAACAAAGAGGCACTTTTGCAAAACAAAAAATAAAAATCACATGTGCACGTTATGTTGTAGAAAACATTTTCAAGGAAACCCATAGCCATCTCTGGATAGCAGGATTACAAATGATTATTTTTCCCTTGGTTGCATTCTTGTGTGTTCCGATATTTTTAGGGAGTGTTTACACTAATATTGAAATCAGAGAGAGACAGCAATTTCAGAAAAAGAAAACCTCACTAGTTTCTTGTTCTCGTATATTATTGTAAAAAAGATACGAACGACAGCTTCTTAAAAATAGAATTTTATCAGGAATCAGTGAACTCGATGTGTAAAGGGTTAGATAGTAACTAGTTCAATCTTGTGGGCTGTGCATCTCTTTGATAACCATTCAACTTGGTTGTTCTATCTCAAAGGCATCCGTAGATAATAGGTAAAAGAATGTATATGACAATGTCCCCGCAAAACTTTACACAAACAAGAGGCAGCCCATGGTTCACAGTTCACCCACCTCTGGAGTGGAGGCAGGAGGCAGAAGAGGGTCTGAATCCTTGCTCTAAAATATGCGGCTGCAAGACCACGGGGAGATGTGGTTTCCTTATAAGTACAGTGAAAGAGTAACACTTGCCTTAAAGATTTGTGTGGGAAAGTACATCTCACAAAACAGATCATATATTAACTTGTTTCCTGCCTTCCTTCTTTTTGTAGCACAACTCAAAAAAAAATATGTTAAATAAAACAAGATTGAAAAGCAGACTAAATTCTGATGCCAAACCTTGTCCACAATAAAATCATGTTATAGCTAAAAAGGTAGAATCTGTAGGGCAAGGTATGAAGTGGGAAGAAGGGAGGCACAATGACCCGGGTGGAGGCCTTTACTTTCTATTTTGCTCCTCCAAGGATGGCAATGACCACAGGATGCTTTGAAAGCACCCACTCTGCCTTTCATTTAAAACAAATACAATCTGTGTAATGAGGTTCATATCAGATGTTCTCCATGATGAAAAGTCCTTTAGAACTGAAAGCTCAAACACTGGCCTCCAACACACCAGTGCAGGATAGCGCATGAGCCCATTGCTGGGAGGGGCCGCAGGGTTGATTCACACAGTATTTCTACTAAAAGTAAATAAAAGGCATCACTGCATTTTCATGTTAACCCGGAGACACCTTAGATTTTGTTTTCTTTCCTTCTGTTCATGATGATATCTGTTGTTCTATAATCCATTCCTAACAGTAAGTGGAGGGGCATTTTACAAATGATCGAGATATACCGGGTCGGGCGCGGTGGCTCACGCCTGTAATTCTAGCGCTCT
Source organism: Perodicticus potto (assembly GCA_963574655.1). Classification (NCBI taxonomy): domain Eukaryota; kingdom Metazoa; phylum Chordata; class Mammalia; order Primates; family Lorisidae; genus Perodicticus; species Perodicticus potto. The sequence continues at coordinate 30,372 of CAUYRH010103295.1, read as the reverse complement.
GGGAGGCCAAGGCAGGAGGATTCCTTGAGCTCAAGAGTTCAAGACCAGCCTGAACAAGAGCAAGACCCTGTCTGTACTAAAAATAGGCAAATTAGCCAGGCATTGGGGTGGGCACCTATAGTACAAACTACTCCAAGCCTGAGGCAGGAGATGCCTGGGACCCAGGAGTATGAGATTGCTGCAAGCTGGGCTGACACCATGGCACTCTAGCCTGGGAGGCACAGTGAGACTCTGTCTCAAAAAAAGAAAAAGAAAAGATATATCAGGCCCTGATTTGCTCACCTTCCAAAGAGGTAGCTGAGTTCAGAACACATCAACTGCCCAGGGTACTTCATTAGTTTCTGCCCTCATGTTTAAGAAATATGTCCTCTAATGATTTTTTATTTTGCTACTCGGTGCCTCTGCTCACTGGAGATACTTAATTAGATTCAAAATGTTACAGATTCAAAAACAAAAAAATTTAACTCATCCTGAGTGTCACTTTACATACTGTGATCCCTCCTGGACCAACATCATGTTTCATGAAAGCCAGAGGAGAAAAATACAGAGCTGAAAAGAAATCTCCCTCAAGAACCTGGATTCCTTTCCCAGTGAGGTGGTCATGATCAGGAGTTTCCCTTTAAAAAATGTTTCAAGCATGAAAAAAATGTCAATGTTGACACCAAAACACATATCACCATAGGCTGTAATGCAGTGGCAGCCAGCTGGCAATCCCAAAGATAAGCCCATGGTGTGATTCCGATACTTATTCAATCATCAGCCTCGGCACAGAGCCCTGGTGAAGGGAGAACTGCCTACGAGCTTCGCTTTGCCGAAGACAGAGAAGGAATCATACGTAGGAATTAACATAGATGTCAGGGGAAGCTCTTACATTCTGAATTTAAGAATTTTCACCTCTTAAATATAATATTCAAATCAAAATACAGTGATTTGTGCTTATTCTTCTTTGTTTTCAGGGAAATAAAGTCTGTTACAGGCAGCTAGCTCTCTTCAAATGAAAAGTGCCTGTTAGACCACGACATTTGAAGGTATGTACACCTCACCCAGATGCTGGCTCCAGAAGGGGTAGGGCGGGAATCCAGCCCAAGCTCAAGCCCACCTGCTCCCAATTATCAGAAAGGAGTCTGTGCTCACTGGCTCTGGTACTTTGACAAATTCATTTGATCTCAGGTGGCCCTTATTCCACAGCTCCCAAATTCCAGACATACGAAACTATTTGCTCTTCCCCAAATCTGGCAGGTTCCATGCCTCCAAGTTTTGCTTATGCTGTTCCTTCTGCATTAAATTTCCTTTCCTTTTTGTCCAGGGGGTGAATGCCAACAAGGCCTGGCTCAAAGGCTAGATCTTCTATAAAGCTTCCCCCAACCATGCCCCTCTTTTCTTGTCCATCTCCCCGCCCCAGCATCACCTAGTGATGAATTAATCACTGTCCCTCCATCCCCTCACTGACCCTGTTCAATGTCATCACATTACATCACATCTAGGCAGCTCTAGGTTATAAATATCTAGAGATCATGGTTCCCCAAACATAAATAACGATTCTTTGAATACGAGTTGTTGATAGATCATTTTTCAGTATATAGAATTGCATCACCTTGCATCTTCAACTATTCCCATCTGGCATTTTTTTGAAATTTCAGATTAATATGAGGATACTCATGATTAGGTTACATAGTTTACTTTTGTACCCAACCTGGGTTTTGATTCCCTGAAGAGACTTGGATTTTCTATTAATAGTTGGTACATCCTCGGTAAACACTGGTGCTGACCTAAAGTCCCACCGCTCTCTCATCTCTCAATAGCAGGCTAGCCTTTTAGCATCATCCCATCATCTGTCTACCTTGAAGCACCTGCTGGAGGTCAAGGAGAACAAGGAACACTCATTTTTCATTTATTCTCTTTAGTGGGCATTCACCTTGCATTTACAGCATGTGAAATGGTGCCAACAACACCAAGGGCTTCAGTGAAGACAGTTAAATATACATGTTTTTATATTCATAGAGAGTTTTTGGTCAATGATTTTGTTTTTAATTTTGTGAGGTGCCCTTTGAAAGAAACCCTCCTAACGATTATAGAACGCTTTTGACACGAGTCTGTAAATTGATTGAGACAATTTGCCAAAGCCACCAGTCTTAATTAATGACTCACTACAACCTCCAGTTTTATTGGGTCTATATATCTAGTATATTGGCACATATATTAATATGCCTGTGAATAAACTGACAGTTTTTAAATGATACGAGATAAACTTGTTTTCTAATGGGGAAGTCACTTTTGCCTTGAACTTACAGTAAAATGATTATTAGTCAGTAAATATAACTCCAATGTTCTTGATTCCTTCCCGGTAGAAAGACTGAATTTCATTTCCTGATGATACTCCACTTTGGAGAAGTCTTGTTGGTTAATCTCATGCTCTATTAGGTAGAACTGTTGGCTTTATAGTAATATTCAAGCCTGGTTTAACAGTCCTCCCTAGGATTTTCTGTAACTTAAAGGATGTGTGAAATAAGTATGTTTGTGTATATATTCACATACACATACCTTAAAGAAAATTAATTTGAATTTGCTTTAACTTTTACTAAAATACATATGGAACATTTCATAATGAGATAAGATATTAATAAAATAAACAATGTGAGTCTACTGCCCAACTTAAAACTGTTTGCTCCTATTCTAAATATGCCCTAGTTTTTAATCTGGGCATTTCACAGACAAGGTATGATTGAGATGTGATCGTAGAAGCATAAACCACTAAGTCGCTACTGAATTACTGTATTTTTGAGCCCTTTCTTCCCAAATTCCCTGCTGTTTTAATAGGTAAACTTGGAGATCAGTGTAAGAACTCAAGGTGACAATGCGGATGACATAAGGAGCTAAAATTTTTCAGCTGAAGACTGTCTGATTGAGGCTGCAGTAAGTCAGTCAAATTCACAGGGGTTACATTGTAAGGACTATTCCCAAAGGTCTCCCAAAGTTAAAGACTGATTTTCCCATAGAGATAACAAAGGATAATTGGTATTTTTCGTAGTTGAAGTGGCGCCACCATGTGGCAATCGCATAACATTTTACAATTTCGTGGCTTCAAAATTAGGAGCCCAAGATAAAGGAGGAAGAGGAGGGTGGCGGAGGGAGGAGGGAGGATGGGTGGAGGGAGGGTAATTGGTGGGACCTCACCTATGGTGCATTTTACAAGGGTACATGTCGGATCTACTAAGTGTAGAATATAAATGTCTTAACACAATAATTAAGAAAATGTGGTAAAGGCTATGTTGACCAGTTTGTTGTAAGTATTTCAAATTGTATATAAAACCACCACATTGCACCCCATAAATGCATTGATGTTTGATTTAATAAAAAAAAAATTAGGAGACTTTTGACATACATTTTTTCATTTGGGAATAGTTTTATTACATCAAATTTTGTGCACAAGGAGAGATTCAATTTATACTTGTATTAAGTTGTTTCAAATTAGTATTTAATGTATTTCAAATACTCATAAAATGTGAACGTTTTGTGTCGCTGTACAGCAGCATGTAGGGTGTTCAGAGAATGCCACTTGGAGCCAGTTACCCTGGGCTGGAATCTCAGCTCTGCTGCACACTCTCTGTATAATCTTGAGCACATTACCCAATGCTTCCAAACCTCAGTTTTCTCATCAGTAAACAGGGGCAGTAACAGAACCTATCCTAATGGATTGTTATGAGAATTAAGTGAGTTTAAGTCATGGAAAGCACTTAGAATAGTGCCTGGCACAGAACAAGTCATCTAGAAAGTTTTTAGTTACCTTTTCTTTTTTTTGCAGTTGTCATTGTGGTTTAGCAGGCCCAGGCCAGGTTTGAACCCACCTGCCTCAGTGTGTGTGGCCAGCACCCTAACCACTGAGCTATAGGCACTGAGCCAAAGTTTTTTTTGTTTGTTTTTGTTTTTTACTGTTAAGCTTAAAGAGACTTTGGTAAGTCATCTGATCCCTTCCACCCCCATTCAGGGTACAGTCTAAACCAACTCCTGAGAGCTCTCCATCAGGGACTGAGCTAAGGAAATACACAACACCTTCATTTTATCATTTAAAAACCAGTACTGTGTTTTGAGGTAATTGTTTTGAAAGAAGTCAAAATAACTGCAGTGTCTTTTTGTCAGCTTGCATCAATGCTTTAAATGCTCAATTATAAATGATCTTCAACATTTTGATTATACCTGTGAATTTTTTTTTTTTTTAGACGGAGTCTCACTTCGTCACCCTTGGTAGAGTACCATGGTGTCATAGCTCACAGCAACCTCATATCCTTGGGCTCAAGTGATCTTCTTGCCTCAGCCTCCCAAGAAGCTGGGACTACAGGCACCCATCACAGCGCCCGGCTAGTTTTAGAGACCAGGTCTTGCTCTTGCTCAGGCTGCTCTTGACCTCCTGAAGGAAAACAATTCACCCGCTTCCTACTCCCAGAGTGCTAGGATTACAGGCATGAGCCACCGCACCCTGCTATATCTGTGAAATTAATTTTTCTTGATGTGTGCATGTTAAACTATAATGTGCATGTGAATAACCAGGGGCTCTTGTTAAGAAGCAGATTCATTAGCTCTGGGTGATTCCCGATATTTTTGTATGTCTTGCAAGCTCCCAAGAAATGCCAAATGCTGTTGACCTACTGAGCAAGCACTCTGAGTAGCAGTGCTCTGAATCCCCGAAATCCATTTCCATTTTATTATTGTTTTCCCCATCACTTGGCTGAATATGGTAAGTTAATTACAAGTCAGAGAAAAGCCATAGGAACCTAGATAATACCATGTGTAGCCTTCACATTTTCTGGACAATTTACATCATCTTTTATACAGGTAATGACTACAAATGTAAGGGAAGGATAAATGGCTAAACAGAACCAGGGAAAGGATACAAGAACTAAAGTTTACCACAGCTATTATGGTCTCCCATGCCAGAATTTGCAGAGAACTAGAAAGAGTGTAACTCACATCTCCGTCAAAATGCTTCACATGTGAAAAAGCAAGAGCCACATGAAGGCCACTTATGCATAAAACCAGGATGCCGTCATCTCTGGAGTTGGCCAAGGGGGTGACATCAATGCAACATACATCAAAGTGCTTTCTAAATAACTCAAAAGTAAGGGAAAAGTAATGCAAAAAAAATAAACCTTAAAAATCTCTTCAGAAATAAGCACCAACTTGTCTAAAATCAATTAGCTAGACGCAGAAAACAAAGATGCATTTTTGTGGTCAAAGTTAGACACCAGAAGATTCCAAAGCAGCCAGGCATAGGGGCTCACACCTGTAATGCCAGCACTGCAGAAGGCCACAGTGTGAGGATCCCTTAAGGCCAGAAATTCAAGACTAGTCTGGGCAACATAGTGAGAACCTGAATCTAGAAAAACAAATTAGCCAAGTGTGATGGCATGTGCTTATGGTCCCAGCTACACAGGAGGCTGAGGCAGGAAGATTGCCCAAGCAATCCTCTGAGTTGTGTGACTACAAGAACCCCTCAGAGCCAATCGTCATTAAAAACTCCTAGAAAGTTTGTAGAGGGATAAGGTTACAATGAGCTATGATGCTGCCACTGCACTTCACCCCAGGTAACAGAACAAGATTTTGTCTCTAAGAAAAACAAGTTACAAATCAAGAAAGGTAGTATCACGGAAAAGACCCCAGAATTTGAGTTTTATAAGTAACCGATTATGAGGTTCTGACAGCACCAACTCACACCACAAACAGATTAAATAATTTCCAGAAGCTGGAAATACATTCTTAAGACATCTAAATGTACATTAAGACATGTACATTTTTGTTGATTTTTTTTTGAAGTGTACATTTTAAAAAAAAAATGTGTTTTAGTCTCTTTTGACCAAGCAGTGTATAAAGAACAGAAATTTATTTTCTCCCAGCTCTGAAGGCTGGGAAGTCCAAGAACCAGTAGCCAGTAGGTTCCATCATTTGACGATGACTGTTCTCCACCTCTAAGATGGCACCTTGAACAAGGCATCCTCTAGAGGGGAAGAATACTGTTTTATTACATAGAAAAAGGCAGAACACCAAAAAGAGACAAATTCTCCCTATCAAGCCTTTCATTAAGCCATTCTTAAGGGCAATGCCCTCGCCACCTATACACCTCTCGAAAGGCCCCACTTCCAAGCACTATTGTATTGGGGATTAAGTTTCCAGCACTTGAATTTGGTGGAACACATTCAGGCCCTAGCACTATAAAATAATGCAACTACAACATTTCATATTTAGTCGAATCATATCTTAGTAAAAGAAAAAGTTACCAATATATATGCATGGAAGAAACTAGGAAGGTTTACAATAAAATGCTCAGAACAGTTAACTCTGTGGATAATTTTTATTTTCTTTTTGCTCAACTACACTGTATCTGTATTCTATAATCAATGAAGATTATTTTTGTAATATGAGGGTCTACCAAAAACAAATGTTACTTTAAGAAAAGAATTATCTCCTGAATGTGGATAAAGCACTTAAAAGTTTACTATTTAGCAACTGAAAACCTTATCTGCTATGACCACTCTTCATGATAGATCTTCCTATTATGAAGATCCCTCTCATTGCTATTGGCTGAAGGTCCTGAAATTATAATTTTATTCATTTTTAAAAAGCAAATACCAACATCCAAGATAGCACTTCAGTGTATTAAGACTATCCTCTGCTAATAGTTAATCATATGGGTTCTTTGTATTCTAAATTACACTGAGGGAAATCTGAAAATACAGAAAAAACTATTACTTTTAATGTCCAGGTTCTTAGAGTATCTGATTGCGTTTCCATTTCAAACATTCTGGGACCTTCAAAACTGAATGTCTTAACCTCTTTTGACTCTAGAAACATTTCCGAGGAGCACTTGCAAGAAAACTGCTTCCAATTGGAATCCTTCCGCTCGGGTACAATCATGCAAACAGCCAGCAGAATTTATTTAACCTTCAGCCAACTGCTCAACCAACTTGAAATTATTGATAGCCCATCACCAATGATCAAGATGGAGAGGCTAAATGAAGAGGTGCTTTTTTTTTTACAAGAGAACCATTGAGCTGGTAACAGGACTTGAAATGCCATGTCAGCTCAGCTCGCATGGTCAGGGAGCTCAGCTGCTGGAGGGAAATAAAACTGTTCAGTTACGGCCGCCCTCCAATCAGTCACAGGGGTAATGGTGTTTGGCTTCAGTCAGGTTGTATGTCAGCAAATATACATCTCTTAGACAGCCCCTAAGAGTGCCTTAAGATCATGCTTATTGTTTTATATAGATAGGGGCTGGATGCAGATAAATGGTGGTCATAGGCCATCGAAATAAATTTTACCATGTTCAGCAGGTAAAGTTAATCTCAATACTGGAGAATGAGAGAGCCATTTTGATAGAATATTCATTCCATTGACAGTGATGGGATATTTTTCCTCTGTTGATGTCCTGTGCAGATCATATGGAAGTAGGTATCCTCTCCTCCCCACTTCCCAGCTTCCCCTGAGTGAGGGCCATGTGCAGAAATGGGACACCAGGTACAGTCTTAGAGAGTCACTGAGATTGAACTTTAAAGACTGAGTTTGGTTGACAGAGCTCTCTAGGGAAATGAACATACCACAGAGCCGCTCTGCTGCAGAGTGCCACAGGAATCCGATGTAGACTTAAGAAACTACTGATCATTAAATTGCATTGAATTATTTATGCCTCATCCTTAGTCCAAAAAAAGTTTGGAAGCAGCATTAAGAGGTCCCTAAGTCATCAATGGAAACTATGTAGCACAAGGGCAGCCATCAGCTGCCAAGCTTCTGTCAAACGCCAGCAATCAGCCCCATTGCCCTTTCCCCAGTGAGCCCAGATGAAGCTCGGAATCTCAATCCAGTGCTCCAGGCACTCGGAATAAAAAGAACTTGCCACCATCTCACTGAGTCCTTGAAATCTGGATATCTGCCTTCAGACATTCAAAGGGAATAGAGTGTATCCTCTAAAAGTTTCCAGAAAGGCAATTAGAGGGTGCTTCTGGTTTTAGAGCTTGTGAAAAACACGGACTATAATATGGTCCCTCAAAGACAATCTGTCTGTCTGCGAGAGATTTTTCCTAGGAATGATAAATGAGGCCCAGCAGAAACAGGACACTGTGCTATTCATTGGAGAAATGAGAAGACTTTTTCAAAGGATTGGATCCTCTTATCCCCAGGCCAACAGTCAGCACGACTCATGAATCTGAATCAGTGTGCCTATAAGAGCCCCTCAGAGCCGATCATCATTAGAAACTTAGAAAGTTTGAAGGGGGATAAGGGAAAGAAGTAGTATTAGGAGAATGCTAACTTCAAAGTGACTTCATGCTTATGTTATGGCAGATGTACATAAAGAAACCAAGCCATTCGCCAATGACTTTAGGCTTTTTAAAATCTGCTGCGGAATATGGACTTGGCTTATCTCCCCTAGCCTGCTGCTTTGTTTATCAGACTAGAGAGCCCTGAGTTCTTAACTAGATTTCTAAGGCGTTATGACTTAGAGCTTGCTTGGAGGTTTAAAAAACAACAACAACAACAACTACAACAAAAATCCCTAAATTCTCATTTTCTTAATTTAGTAAAAGTAGTCTTTGTTTTTTATTAACTTCTTGTTTTCCACTTCTTGCAGGCAGAGCTATTCTCCTTTGTCTTGGTGTCTTCAGAGCCTGGCTTAGTGCCTCAGGGAGAGTGGACACCTAGCCCAGTGAAACCTGTGAATGCATCATCCAGCAATCCCTTCTTCACAAAGAAGGGCCAAATAAGGCTCCTGTCTGAATGTTTATGTTTATTGCACCTTTTAAAGCATGACAAGAATGGAGAAGCAAGAATCCAATGTACTGGGTGGCGCCTGTGGCTCAGTGGGTAGGGCACTAGCCCCATATACCCAGGGTGGCAGGTTCGAACTCAGCCCCAGCCAAACTGCAACAAAAAAATAGCCAGGCATTGTGGTGGACACCTGTAGTCCACCTACTCAGGAGGCTGAGGCAAGAGAGCCTAAGCCCCGGAGCTGGAGGCTGCTGTGAACTGTGACATTACAGTACTCTACAGAAGGTGATAAAGTAAGACTCTGCCTCTAAAAAAAAAGAATCCAATTCTAATATGAAGGCAGTAGATGATCTAATACAAGGTTGGGGGTAGGGGAAGGAGGGAGCAGACAGACGGGAGGGGAGAGGGAGTTGGGGGGTCACGGTGTATGGCACACCTCTTGGGGGCAGGACATAATTATAAGAGGGACTTTACCTAACAAACGCAATCGGTGTAACCCAATTCTTTGTACCCTCAATGAATCCCAACAAGTAAAATAAATAAATAAATAAAATTCCTTCATGAAAAAAATAAACATACTTTTATATTCTAAAAAAAAGTCTAAATCACCTTAAGTAGGCCAATTTCTGCATCTAGGTTAAAATGATGTATTTATACTAAGTCTATGTGCCCTTAAAGAAAACAGTGACTAGGGTGTCCTAGAATTTGAAAAATCAATTTTTAATATCTTGATTAATAATTATTCTGTAAAACCAATTTTTAACAATAAAAATGTACTAATAAAGTGTTGTGATAAGAAAAATGCACTATGAGATATGGGAGAGGCTGTTCTGAATTGGTGAAAGTCTCAACTGTAGACTTTTTAAAAAATCTTCTTTAAATTTGTAAAGGATTGGGAGATTGGCTACATAAGGCAGATTGAGCAACTGGGGAGGGATTTTGGACAATAGATTTAGAAACTTCTTTGTACTACACTTTTACATTATTTCAAAATTTTAAAAAAATCGGTATATGAAACAGTATGTGAGCCATAATCCCTCTTTATAGAATTGTATGTCACAATATATATGATACGTAAAGAAAAATCAAGAATATGCATCAAAATATGGTTACCTCCAAGTAATGAGCCTATGTTCATTTACATGTTTGGTTGTTATCTATATTTTTGTTTGTCTGTGTTTTTAATTGCTAAAATTACATATATATTTACTTTGCAATGCAAAAAAATTATCTTTGTTTTTTAATGTATATTCATGCCTGTTAGTAATTTTCAGCCTTAAAATAGTAAGATTATTTTATAAAGCATCTATTCATTTCATCTATAATTCAATTAACTTCCACTGTATACTACATATAACATACTTCTGAATCACTGAAGGTTGCCTTCCATTTCTAAAATATGGAAAATAGTCGTATTTGGGAAAAGCTATTTATCTTTTTCTGCTTTTTGTATTACCTGTTGCTCACTGATCATATTCCTAGAAAAAAAAATCTACTGTATTTGAATCACTTCCTTCCTAATTGTACAAAAGAACCTTTAAAATAGATTAGCTATTTTAATTTCTATTTACCGGGCTATACAAAATGCTGAAATAATTGTCTTTTGTCATTGTGGGTTTTGACATCTTTTTATTGTTTTTCTGAATTCATTCAAGATCATGTTATGATTACAAACTTTATCTTAAAGAATAATTACAAAAACTGATAAGACTAAAATAATTAGTAGTGTTGCCTGTATGTGCAATATATTTTGTCTAGAAAAACTCTTGCCAGAAGAATTTGAAACTCTTCTTAAATTGTATTAACTGAAATGAAATATGTTCAACCTTCTTATCCTCTGCAAAGACATAGCACTTATGTATTGACCTGGGTTTTCATAATAAGGAAATTGAAAATGATATTTACAAATCATTTGAGATTCTTCATCAGATTCTAACAAGTAAATTGGCAATAATGGTCACGGTAGCCCTAATGTATAATAATGCAGCATTGAAAATATACAGTAAGTGCACTTTTTAGCATGCAAACTTTTAAAAACGTCCCTTGGGTTGGGTTTAGCTGAAAAGAAAATGAACAGTGGGCCTTTGCAATCTATTCAAAATGCATACACATATCTGCAATTAACTGAAACAGGAATTCCCAGCATGTTTTGAGTAAAGAGGATATTCTTTAATCATGTCATTGTATTTGGGTAGATATTTTTGATGATATAAGTCAGAACTGATATATCATGAGGTCAGAAATTTTACCAGCAGAACAAGTTTTAATATTCACTTCCACTTATCAGATCTACAAAACAGAATCAATATTACCTTGTATGGTAGAAGAATCAGTTGAGCTTGACTTGTAAAAATAAAGTTTATATAATATATAGGATCATAATGTAATAATACTCCTACCACACTGCAGCTACTTCTTAAGCCAAAGTCTCCGTCAGAAAAAGAGGGTAAGTGAGTAAAGTTGGTCTTACAAATACCAGGGCAATAGCAAATCAAGATAGTTGAATTTAAAGATTATGTCTAAATGTAGGATTGTTTTTTTTTTTTTATTTTGCTTTTTTTTTTTTTTTTTTTTGAGACAAAGTTTCACTTTTTCATCCTTGGTAGAATGCTATGGCATCATAGCTCACAGCAACCTTGAACTCTTGCATTCAAGCTATTCTCTTGCCTCAGCCTACTGAGTAGCTGGGACTACAGGTGCCTGCCACAACAAGCAGCTATTTTTAGAGAGGGGGTCTCACTCTTGCTCAGAATGGTCTCAAATATTTGAGCTCAGGCAATCCACCCTCCTCAGCCTCCCAGAGTACTGGGATTACAGGTGTGAGCCACCGCACCCAGCCTTATTTTATTTTATTTTGTTTTATTTTATTTTTTGAGACAAGGTCTCATTTTGACACCCTTGGTAGAGTGCTGTGGCATCATAGCTCACAGCAACCTCAACTCTTGGGCTCAAGCAATATTCTTGCCTCAGCCTCCTGAGTAGCTGGGACTACAGGTGCCCACCACAATGCTGCCTATTTTTAGAGACCGGGTCTTGCTCTCACTTAGGCTGGTCTCAGACTCCTGAGCTCAAACAATCCACCCACCTTGGCCTCCCAGAGTGCCAGGATTAGAGACGTGAACCACCACACCCGGCCCAATTATTTTAGCTTCTAATATAGAAAACCTAACTGAAAATGACTCAAACAAAAGAATATTTACTGTCTTACATAAAAAGAGGTTTGAAGTTTGCAGCTACAGCAGGGCTACAATTCAGTTAATTCAGTAGTTGAACAGCAGACCCAATGGCCTCCTAGGCTCAGTGATGTTCAGTGTATTGTCATCCTCAGGCTTATCCCCTCATCATAGCAAAGTGGCTACTGCTGCTCCAGACATCAAGTTATCACACGGGTATACCCGAAAGCAGAACGGTCACTATTTCCTTATTTGTTTCCCTTTTTCTCAGGGAGGAAAACTTTTCAGAGAAAACTTTACCAGGAGACTTCCCCTCAGGACTATTGGCAAAGACTTATTGGGTCTCATGCCAATGCCTTAGCTGCAAGAAAGCTGGGAAAGTGTCTTTCTAACATTTCAGCCTCTGAAATGAGAATTGATCTTTTCAGCAAGAAAGAAACAGGGGAAGATGGATTGGCTGTTGGGTAGGCAGCCAACAGTTACTATGAAACTATGTCCTTTCTGGTCAAAGAGCCTTGCTTTTTCTTTTGTTTACTTTTTTTTAATGGGTATTTTATATAGTTTCAAGTAAACATTGAGCAAGGCTATCAGTTGCAAATCTTGTGTTTGATATATTTATGAGACCTTGTTTCTATTTAACTTAGCAACCACAAAGAGGGTGTTTGTTAGTGGTCTCCTGTGTTTTCAATGGATTCTAGTATCTCTGTGCAGTTAGCCTCTCACGCTATACCCAGGTCACTACCTTTTCATGATAATGTAGTTAGCATTTGCACAGCGTTTTACAATTAGAGAAGCTACCTATTCACACCTCTTTTGAACCTTACTAACCACGTAAAGATTGTACCCATTTATTTAAAGTGAGCCTGCACGGACAGAAGAGGAAGCTCGGAACCTGGCATGTAGTGGGCCGGTTGAAAGACAGAGACCAGACGTAAGCACTGAGCTGCTGGGGCATTATCAACACATGGCCAGGCCCCAGCAACAGTTAGAGCTAAAGACAGAGCTCTCTCTAGTGTAGTATTTTGCAACCTTTTTTATCTCACAGCACACTTGAACCTATAGTTAAACTTCCACGGCACGCTTCAATTATGTTGATCAAAAAAAAAAGAGAGAGACTATATTTACTGTGCTTTGAACTTCTTTCAAAAATTAATTAATGATGTTTAAAAATTTTAGCAATGCACTAGTTGAAAATCATCACTCTAGGGGGAGGAAGAACAAAGGTATGATGAGAAAAAGGAAAATATCTCTAATATGAAGATTAACAGGCTCGGCGCCTGTAGCACAGTGGTTACAGTGCCAGCCACGTATGTTGGGGCTGGTGGGGTCTAAACGAGCCCAGACCAGCTGAACAACAATGACAACTGCAACAAAAAATACCCAGGCGTTGTGTTGGGCACCTATAGTCCCAGCTACTTGGGAGGCTGAGGCAGGAGAATCATTTAAGCCCAACAGTTTAAGGTTGCTGTGACCTATGATGCCACAGCACTCTAGCAAGGGTGTCAAAATGAGACCTCGTCTCAAAAAATAAAATAAAATAAGGCTGGGCGCAGTGGCTCACACCTGTAATCCCAGCACTCTGGGAGGCCGAGGAGGGTGGATTGCCTGAGCTCACAGATTTGAGACCATCCTGAGCAAGAATGAGACCCTATCTCTAAAAATAGCTGAGTGTCATGGCAGGCACCTGTAGTCCCAGCTACTTGGGAGGCTGAGGCAAGAGAATCACTTATACCCAAAAGTTTGAGGTTACTGTGGGCTGTACGCCACAATACTCTACCCAGGGTGACAGCTTGAGACTCTGTCTCAAAAAAACAAAAATAAAAATAAATGTTGCTTAACATTTTATAGATTATAACATACTTCACACATATCTCATGTGTCCCAAAGTTTCAACCACAAACAGCGACCTTGTGATGTACGTACTGCTATTACTCCAATTTTATGAATCAAAAAGCAATCTTGGCCAGGCATGGGAGGCCAAGGTAGAAGGATCACTTGAGGCCAGGAGTTCAAGACCGTCCTGAGTGAGAGCCCCCATCTCTACAAAGAGTAGAAAAATTCGCCAGGCACAGGACTATAGGTGAGCACCACCGTGCCTGGTGAGGCTGAGGGAGGAAGATAGTTTAAGCCTAGGAGTTCAAGGTTGCAGTGAGCTATGATGAGGCCGCTGCACTCCATCCTGGACTATAGTGCAAAACCCTGTCTCAGAAACAAAAAAAAAGTCTTGCCTACTCAAGTGAGTTGCCCAAGGTGACACCACTGCAAAGTGACAGGCACAAACTCTAGCTTTTTTAATTTCACTATTCTAAAGAGTTTATCTTCCTTCCATTATTTGTACCAATAATAGATATGAATTTGTACATGCAGTACTGAGTTTTCTTAAAGCTGAACACACCTAATTTGTATATGGATAATTATCTCTTCACAGTACTGATGAGCTTTTATGAGAATGAGAAGCCAAGTAGTCATTGGCAAGTAGTCAATAAACAACTTTAAAATGTATTCATTTTTTTTGGTTGTGTGTTTGCTTTTTTGGTTTTTGGCTGGTCAAGTGAAGCAATGGGAATGGAAAAGGAACAAAAGAAATCCTCCTTTCCTTCGCAATGTGAATTCTTTGCCTAAGGAAGAAATCACGAAACATGTTTAAAATTGTTTTGGTTTTTGTTTTGGGTTGACTTTTTTGTCTTGTTTTGTTTGTTTTTGAGCTAGCGTCTCACTCAGATGCCCAGGCTGGAGTACAGTGGCCTGATCATAGCTCACTGCAACCTCCAACTCCTGGACTCAAGTGAGCCTCTTGCCTCAGCTCTCCAGTCGCTGAGACTAAGGCGCCCACCACACCCAGTTAATTTTTTATTTTTTGTACAGATGAGATTGGTGCCAAAGGGTAGAGGGGTTTCACCCTGTGCTCAGGCTGATCTTTAACTCCTGACCTCCAGGTAGACCCTCCTACCTGGGCCTCCCAAGTGCTAGGATTACAGGTGTGAGCCACTGCACTCAGACTAAAATTGCTTTTATATCGTGAGAGTTCTCAGATGTTTGCAACCAAGACCAAATGCTGGCTATTCTAAACAAAGAGAGAGTAATATATAGAAAGAATCTCAGGGATCACCAAAACAGGAGGCTGGAGAATCATGTTGGAAAACTACGGCACAAGGGAACCAGATACTGGATGCTGCTGAGGCCACCCGCAGGAACAGAGTGGCCCTTCACCACCACTCTGGTAAGAATTATCCTGACCTCTGATCTTCCTTGTGTCGGGGCCTCTCCCTTGGTCAGGAGTCAAAGTCCTGGGAGCAAGTGTCTGATCAGCTGAGTCAACCATGGCCATGCCAGGGAGTGAGTTGAGTAAGAATCAGGTTCTCTGAATTTCTCTGTCAGTCCAGAGATGGCAAGGAAGGTTGGGGTGGAATTACCCTTTCATCGAGTGAGTCACAATATTGAATTACCCGGAAAGGGAGATCCAGATGTTAAAGAGGGAGGAGGGGAGCTCTGAATAAAGGATGGACTGAAAAATAAAACCCAGTCCAAAAATGTTCAACACGACATTGTTCATCATAATTAAAGGGAAAAAAGTGGGGATAACCATATCTGACAACAAGTGATTTAGTCAAATAAACATCTTTTGGTTGGTTCAGTTCATACAGTAGAAAATCTGGGGCTGTGAAAATGAGGTTAAGGAAGAATATTTAATGACCTTGAAAGACAGTTATTCAATATTACTAAGAGAAAAAGATAAGTTGTAAAACAATATTTCAAATGTGGTCCTATTTTTATAAATAAAAACAATGGAAGGATATGTATCCCAAAGTTAACAGTAGTTATCTTTGGGTGATAGAATTAGGAATGATGTTTATTTTGTTCTCAATGCTTATCCTGTAATAGCACTGTATTACTTTTATCTTTTTAAAAGCTTTTTTAATGTGCATATTCTTTCATTAAACAGATAATCAACTCTTAGTTTCTTTTATTTTTAAATATTCATAGTCATTATTTGGATGTACTTTAAAGTACATATGTGTGTATGTGTATATGTATGTGTGTAAATATACAGAGACAGATACAGACAGATAATAGGGATGTGTTGAGGCATATGTGTACACACACACACACACACACACATATATATATATATACACACAGTAGCCTCGCCCACTTCCTTCCTTCAAATGTTTTATGAAAACCACTCAATTGTAAACTTCCTGAGGAGCATGGCTGTGTCCTACTCTTTCGTATTCTTCAAAGTACACCTCAAGACATTACTGGGTACATAGTAAGTACTCAATTCATCTTATTATTGATGAAAACTCATATGAGCCAGTAAGAGAGCAATAGGAAAATTTAGAAAAAACACACACTGTGTGTGAACCCTGGCTTTAGTGTCTAATAACCATGTGTCCATGAGTGAGGTGCTTCCCTTCTCCAAGGGCTGTTGTGTGTGAGATGGTTCAGTGGTTAGAAAGGTCCCACAAGTTTGTTCACTCTTTGACCCACGTATTCCAGTTCTCAGAGTTTATCCTATGGGTGAACTTATACTCTTCAGAAATGATGTATTTATAACACTGTTTGTAATTGCAAAAGATTTAAAATAACCTAAAGTCCATCAATAAAGAACTGACTAAATAAATTACAGTAGATGCGAACAATATCATAAAAAAGATTAAGAAAGATGTTTGATGGATTGATATGGAATCATCTCCAAGATATATCATTAAATGCAGAACTGAGCATATAGTACACTAACATTTATCTGAAAAGGGTGAGGGAAATAATGTATGCATTTACATATACACATGTACGTATAAATTAGCTCTAAAGAAACTGACAACCTTAAGTGCCTATGGAATGAAAAATCTGTGTACGTATCATATCGTATACATATTAAGAGACTGATCGTATTCATTGTGGGTGGGAAGAGTAACCAAGAGGCTGAGGGTCAATGTAGCAAGGAGGATTTTCACTGTATACACTTTTGTATTTTTAAAAATTTGAAATGTGTAATATACTTTCTATTAAAAATAAATAATATAATTTAAAAGGTTAAAAGTAAAGAAATAATGTTACAAAAATGCCTAGCATATGGTTGACACGTAGGTATCAGGCTCTGATAAAGCATCTGTCACAGTGGGGAGTGGTGATATGGTGTTTGTTTTTTTCTCCCAACATTAACCACTCTCTCTTTGGTGGAGAAGTCAAGATGTTGCACTAAGTGGAAGAATAAAAATCAAACCATCGAACTCGTGAGTAAATGAGACGTGTACTCGATACCTACCTTCGTCTTCTCTAACCACTCCAGTCTGTGTCTTTTCAAAGTAGTCTAGGGACACCAGCACCTGAGTATCTTCCCCAAACCCAGGACACACAAAGAGTTAAGAACATATGCAGGTGTCACTTCTGCAACACACATACTAAAATTGGAATGATCTGTGCAAGGATGACACCCAAAATTGTGAAGCATTCCATACTGTTTTAAAAGAATATAACAGACCACAACAGGCGTGGTGGCGTATGCCTATAATCCCAGCACACAGGAAGACCTCTTGACGTCAGGAGTTTGACAACAGCCTGGGAACAGAGCTGGACTCCATATCTACAAAAAATTTCTTTAATTATCAGGGCATGGGGTGGCACACACCTGTAGTTAGGTTGTAGCTACTTGGAAGGTTGAGGCAGGAGGATCACTTGAGTGTGATTGTGCTACTATATGCTAGCCTGGCAGCCTGAGTGGCAAGAGTGAGACCCTGCCTCCAAGAAAATTTAAAAAAAGAACACACATGATCACAGTGGTCAGGGGATGGAGCTTCATTTACAGAGAACTGCGGATGCATCTTATAAACTTCTGAACAGTATATTTTGAAATAGGTAACATAGAAATAAATGTCCAAATATTATCCAACAATCAGGGCAACTCAACTGCTGCTATTGAATGACTGCATGATTTTTAATGAAGATGAATAATTCTAGTCACTTCTACAGTCCAAGATGTCCTAGGTAGTTGCACTATTGTGTTAGCTGATATTTGTATTGCTGAAGGAGTGACATTCCATCTACATCAGAATTTTTCCCTACCGTGGGCCCAGTGAAACCTCATGAACATTTAAATCCCATTAGCACTACTCCCACTGGAGGGGGTACTGATTTAATTGGGAGTTGATACACATTTACACCTCTTTGAGGAGAAAAAAATCTCAGGACCTGGATATGATTAACAGCAAAGATTCTGGATGGCACTACAAGGAATAATTAAGCTATAAATTTCATCTTTGTTTGCCAAATAAGAAATGCCTTTAAAAAAAAAAATACGATCCTCTCCTTTCCCCCCAACTTTGTCTGTCTAGATAAATATAATTAGGTAATGGCTGTGATTTGTTAGCATTGTATTTCCTGTGTTTGCCAGGGCATTAAGAGTGATCATAAAGCTCACAACAAATGCAATGGGTTTCTGCTTTTCAGAGGCAAGAACGTGACTTTTGAGAATCAAATGGGCCAGCAGCAGGAATTCTTGCAAATTAACTCTTCCTGTATTCTGAAAAGGATCAGAGAGATTTTTGTCATAGCTGATTTGCATGCACTAATTGCTAGTTCTGAGTAAATTCAGAGTGATCACCTACACAATTACATTCATAAATTAATATTTTTACTCCACCATTATTTACACACAGGAAGAAACAGTAGCAATAATTTTAAAGCTGTGTCTACACTTACATAATGAAGTGGTTAATTAAAGTAATGAGCTGGTTAATGACAGTCCCCAAAATTTTTCATGAAATATCCATATGAGGAAGAAAGAAATGTCTTTGCCAGAATAATTTTCATAATTGCCTCAACATTTGATTTCACTTTCAACAATGAGATGTGCCCTAAATGACACTTTGGTTATGAATCTGAATTATCCTTTGGTTTCTCATGGGCAGTGTGAATGCCAAGGCCAACTACCGAGGTAATAGAGATATCATACAGGAAGGAGATAGCCCCATCTTAGAAGGACTGGACACCGGCTGATTCTGGCAAGCAGGTGGCAAAGACTGTGCAGAAACTGAGTCTAAAGTAACATCAACTGTCAGTCCCAAAGGGCTTTATTAATACCCCCAAGCCAGGGTGATCTATTCCAATTTGATTGATTGATTGACTGACTTTAAGATTTCCTTCTTTTGTTTTTTGTTTGTTTGTTTTGTTTAGGGATGCTTGTTTTTTTGTCAAGACAGGGTCTTTCTGTGTTGCACAGGCTGAGTTCAAGGACCCTCTTGCCTCAGCTTCTTGAGTAGCCGGGAATATAGGCATGGGCCACTGTGCCTGACTCCACTCCAATTTTAAAGGAGCCCATCCTTTTAGGGACCTCTGATCCTGGTCCAATAGACCCCTGACCTTAATGCTGGAGACTGAATTTCCTGTAAATATTTGCTTTACAGCTGGAATCTGGGGGCCTGCAACAACCCATAATCACCATGGTTTGGGCAACCACTTCACTCACTTGAGAAAAGATCCAGCTTAATTTCCGTAGTTCAATGAATGGCACCACCATCCACTTAGCTGCTCACAGAACTCTAGCAATCATCCTTGATTCCTTGTTTTCCCTCATGTTGGTCTGGGCCACCATCATCTCTACCTTGGATCATTATAGCTGTCTCCTCACTGGTCTCCTTACCTCAACTCTTCTCTATCAACCATACCCTGATCCAAAACCCTATTCTCAAGGCAGTAGCCAGAATAACTCTTTGTAAATGTGCATCAGTATTATGTCAATCCTCTGCCCAAAACCTTACAAGAGAATGGCCCAAAGATGTGGAATATACCCTGGATCTGGAAGCTCATAAAAGAGGTCAGGATTTCAGGTTCTCTGACATAACAGAGACTGAAGTGCCCAAGAAGAGGTGGAAAACTACAGCACCTCTAACTGTTTGAAACTAGGACTAGGATGGAAATCCTCTGTTTAAACTAAAGGATGCCTTTGTCCAGGGATATGATTTACCAGAAAAAGAGCATCTAGGGAAATGAAAAGACAGACACAGCCTCTTGACTTAGACTCTATCCAAGATCACCTTGTATATCAAATATTCCCTGGAACAGGAGCTAGGAAAAGCTGATACCAAACTACATTCTTGCCTTTGGAGATCATGGAAAGTCAATTATAAAATCGCTAGACAACAGGAGGTAAGCACAGAGAAAGTGAGAAAAATAAAAACCTCCCATCCTAGATGAGTCTGAAAACCTTTAGGAAGAAAACTAATTCTAAAAATGAGCCAAAAAAAACCATGGTTGAAAAGAAATTTACAGCCGGGTGAGGGGGCTCACACCTGTAATCTTAGCACTCTGGTAGGACAAGGTGGGTGCTTTGTTTGGGCTCAGGAGTTATAGATCAGCCTGAGCAAGAGTAAGACCCCATCTCCTACTAAAAACAGAAAAATCAGCCTGGGGATGTGGCAGGAGCCTGTAGTCCCAGCTACCATGGAGGCTAAAGCAAAAGGAACTCTTGAGCCCAAAAGTTTGAGATTGCTATTAGCTCTGACACCATAGCACTCCATGCAGGGTGAACTAGTGAGACTCTGTCTCAAAAATAAAGAAAAAGAAATTTACTTGACATGAAAGAAAATAAAAATATTTTTATGAAGTCTTTAAGTAAATATGTTTATAATTCACAAAGAAATAGATGCAAGAGTAACATTCTTTTGAAATAAAAATCAAACTATGAAACAAGCAGAAATTAAACAAAATACACAGATAAAAAACATTAATTAGAAAATGTTCAAGTAAAAAGATATTGGAATTAAAATTTTTTTAAAGTCAATAGAAGGAATAACTCCCAATAAAAGGATTAAAGGGAGAATTACTAAATTGGAAAATTGAACTGGGGAGTTCTCATGGCATGCAGCACTTTATACAAAGAAGTAAAAATATAAAAGAACAGTTAAAATACATGGAGTAGAAATTGTTTCAAATACAGTTCTCTTGAGAGTTCCAGGGAAAAAAGAAAGGAGAAAAATGTAAGAGAAGCAATACTTAAAGAAAAAAACAGAATATTGCAAAATGTAAAAAAGGCAAGATTTCTTAAGTTGAAAATACACTCTGGAAATCAACAGGATAGAAAATAAATAAATAAATCCATACCTAGACTTGTCCTAGTGAACTGGAAAATATCACTGTTAAAGAGAAACTTTTAAGATATATCAAGGAGAAAAAAATATTTCCTATAAAGAAATACAATTAGACTAATTATTTCAGTCTTCAGAATCCAGAAGACAATGGAGAAATAACTCTAAATGTTCATTAGAATTCACCTTAGCAAGAACTACAATTTAAAAGTGAGAATGAAGAAAAGATATTTTCTGATAAGTAGAAGTGTTTAATGGTTACTGACCCTCAACAAATACAGTATTTTGTCAAATAGAAAAATGAACTCAGGGAAAGAAATAAATTGCAATAAATAGTGAGAAGCATTGAAGTTACTTTTTTAATATTGATATTTAATTATTGATATGTTATTAGGCAGAATTATAAGGTGGCCCCCAAGGTTTCCTCTCCCTGATGAATACACCTCATTTGATCCCTCCCCTTGAATGTGTTTGGAACCTGTGGACTATAATTGAATATCAAAGCCATGATTAGATTATATTTTATGAAACAGTTGATTCTAAGAAAGAGAGATTAGCCTGGGTGAGAACAGCCTAAACCAATGAGCTCTTAAATGGGACTGGGCCTTCCTTAGAGAGATTTTCAAGCATGAAATTTTATATGAAGTAGATTTTCCTTTGTTGCCTTTGAAGATGAAAGGGACCATGTATGAAGTAATGAGGATGACCTCCAGCAACTAAAAGCGTCTCCCACTTGCCACCCAATAAGAAACCAGAATTTCAGTCCTACCACCGCAAGGAATTAATATTCTGCCACAACCATATAAAACTGGAAGATGATCCCAAGGCCCAGTCAACACCTTATCCTTAGCTTTGTGACACCCTAAAAAGAGAATGCAGCCACACTGTGTCCAGACTTCTGACCTACAGACCTATGAACAAATAAATATTTTTTTAAGTCACTAAATTTGTGGTACTTTGTGATGCTGTGACAGAAACCTGGTTTTGGGAGATTAATTTAATGGCTATAGTAAAAAGGATCTAGGAGACACAAAATCAGTTAGAAACTGCTGAGTAATTTAGGGTGAGATGATAAAGACTTGAATTGAGGTACTAACAGCAGAAAACAGAAACAAATAAAAACAACAGTAGGCTCAACACCCAGAGCACAGTGCTCATGGCACCAGTCACATACAATGAGACTAGAGGGTTTGAATCCAGCCTGGGCCTGCTAAAACAACAATGACAACTTCAACAAAAAAATAGCCAGGTGTTGTGGTGGGTGCCTATAGTCCCAGTTACTTGGGAGTCTAAGGCAAGAAACTCACTTAAGCCCAGGAGTTTGAGGTTGCTGTGAGCTGTGATGCAATAGCACTCTACCAAAGGCAACATAGTGAGATTCTGTCTCATAAAAGGAAAAGAAAAAAGAAAAAAAACAGTAACAGATTATGAAGTAAGAATCCATTAGACTTGGTGTCCACACAAAAGCATGAAGGAACAATGATTAATTTAGCAATAATTAACCTAATAATTCTATAAAAATCAATCATTTACTTTTTTCCAATATCATTCCTGCTACCATCCTGAGCTACTATTGAAATAATTTCGTTTGATTTTTGGGTAAATTTGTATTAGGTTCTCACCTAAAAAACAAGCTCCTTTTAAGACTTGCTTAAACAGCATTGAATTCTCCCAAGCAATCAAATACTATAGGGTGTTAAAAAATTCAATTAAATTATAACCTACTCTACTACATACCTATTAGGTGGGCTAAATCAAAACAAGCTGACAATATCAAGTGCTCACAAGGATACAGACCAACTGGAAATGTCATGTATCTGAAGGGGAGATAAAAAATGGTATAGCCACTTTTGAAAACATTTTGGCAGTTTGTTATAAACATACACGTGCAATACAGTTCAGAAATTCCACTCCTAGGTATTTACCCAAGAAAAGCAAACACACACACACACACACATACACAACCTTATACTTAAATGTTTATAGAAGCTTTATTCATAATCATCAAAAACTTTAAAGTAGATTTTCATGGCTCATGCCTGTAATCTTCACACTCTGGGAACCTGAGGCAGGTGAGCTCAGGAGATTGAAAACAGCCTTAGCAAGAGTGAGACCCCCCTCTGTACTAAAAACAGAAAACCTAGCTGGGAGTGGTGGTGGTGCTTGTCTATAGTCCCATCTACTCCAGAGACTGAAGCAAGAAGCCTAGGAGTTTGAGATTGCTGTGAGCTAGCACTGCAGCACTCTAGCTAGGGCAACAGAGTGAACTCTGTCTCAAAAAAATAAATAAATAAATAAAACAATGCTAATATCCATCAAGTGATTGATAAATATGAAACAATGGAATACTATTCAGCAATAAAACAGAACCAACAGAACCATAATAGCAAAAAGCCTCGTGCTAAGCCAAATTCAAAAGACTACATGAAGCATAATTTCATTTACATGGTACCATCAAAATGACCTTATAAGGGCAAAGGATAGATCAGTGGTTCTCAGGGACTGAGGGTGGCAGGTAAAAGGGAACTTCTGAGGACAAAAGAAATATTCTGCTTCTTGATTTTAATGGTGCTTGCAAGACTATACACATTTGTCAAAATTCATGGAATTGTACACCTAAATGGGGTGAATTTTTTTAAAACAAAACTTCCTTTAGTCATACACATGTGTTGTTAGAATAACATTAAGAACCCTGCCACATAAGTGACAGCGTATTTCTAAAAGAAAAAAAAGGAGATAACATCCAAAGAAAAATGAAAAACTGAAGAACAGTTAATAAGGTCAAAATTGTTATGTACATGCTCCACAGAGAAATATGGAATTCTCTCATGGAGAACAAATCCACACTCATTTCAGTCCCTTGTGACATTGAACTGGCACCCCTTGGTGGTAGCCATGATCCTTCCGTACAGTCTGTAGGCTTAAGCAGGTGCTATAAAGCATCCATTTAAGTTAAACAGTCAATAATGTTTACTGGCTGCAATAAATTCCCACTCCCAAAAAACTAAGTGCAAAATCAACTTCTGTAACTCAAGAGCTCAACCAGGTCAAAGCTTTGGTATATCCTGGAGGCCATTTTGGTGATAACCAAAGCTTAGTAAGAAACCCTCAGGGGTTTGCCCCAAAACAAAAACACCTGGTCACAAAGCTTAACAACTATGTATATAAATAAAGTAACTGTACAAAGAGAACAAGCCATACTCCCCCATTAATTGAGGGTTTACAGTTTCCTAGGCAGCAATTCTGAAAGCAACAACTAAAACCACAACATTTCTACTAAAACACAATGTGTTGTACAATTGGTGAAACTGTTCTGAAAACAAATGTCCCAGGTATGTGGCTGATGTGCCATAGAAAAAAAGTTCAACAAAACATATGTCAGTGTTCATAAATTGTAACATAAGCTGGTAAGCAACAAAGGAAAGACTTAAGGCAATAAGAGGCATTATAGAGAGCGCCACAGTGTCCTCGGGATCAAAGCCTTCCAAGAAGGAAAAGGTGTTTCAATAATCTGGGCTCTTAGTTTGCTAGCTGTCCGACACTTCCTCCTCTTCATCATCCTCATCTTCTTTTTTGTCTATTTCAGAAGTGTCTGACGACTCATGGAGCAAGACATATTCTCTGCTACTGAACCCAAACTTGAGTACATCCTTTTCTTTAAGTTCATAGTATCTCTGTGGCTCTCATCTCTGTGTTTAAAAAGGTGCCATTGCCTGAACCAAGGTCAATGATATAGGGTTTCACTCTTCGACCAACTGTGCTATCAGCACGAGTATACTCCACAAGCCAATACTGAAAGACCACATGCTGCTTGGAACAAGACGGATGATCAATTGGAATGTCCGCGTTGCGGTGGTGTCGACCTAGGAGGTACGCACTTTGTTGATGTATGTACATGACTGGAAGCACCTCATCATTTTTAAATGGGTAGAGACGCCACCTTTTGGGGGGGAATACGTGCTTCTGGGGGCTCACTATATTTAATGACTACACCTCGGAAGGTGTTAGTGTCTTCAAGAAGGGCCCCAAAGAGTTCAAAACTTGGTTTTTCTTTAACAGGCACCTCTTTTTCTTTGTTGTTACCAACAGGCCGAGAAACCACTTCCTGAGACTCATTACCACTGCCACTAACTTCTTTCTTCTGGCGATGCTCCTGGCGTCTGGCATTATAAAACTCCCTTTCTTCTTCTTGAGCCTGAAGCTTCCGAATGTCCCGATCCCGTCCCTGAGCCTGCCCACTCCCAGGCCTCTCGTTAGGGGTTCTCCTTTGGTGGGAATAGCTCCAGTGCCTGTCTCAGTCACTGTTCCTAGATCTCTTGTGTTCCTGCTCTGAAGGTTCCAGGGGCTGCCGATCCTCCCATCCGCTCTGGGGACGATCCTCACGTTCCTGCATCACGTTGACTGTTGAGTGGTGAGGACTTCGGCTTCTCTTACTGCGAGGAGACTTGCTGCTTCTCCCTGAGAACTTCTTTCTCTTTTTGTCTGGGGACCGGCTAACTCCTCGGGCTTGGCGTCCGCGGTGGCTGGGGCGGCGCGGGACGAGCTGCCACCAGAGAAGTCTGGACCCCGGTGGGCCAGAGGCGCGGCTACCGGGCTGAGACACTCCGGCTTCGCCACCGCCGCCGCCACGTCCTCGTGCCTTCGCCGGTTGCCCCGCTCCTTCTTCGCCGCCTCCATTCCACGATATGTCTGATCAGAGAAGCGAGGTCCGCTGAGCGCCTATCGCTGAAGGAAATGACGATTTGACTCCTGGATTCGGCTTCCGGGCTGCTTCTTTCCCAGAAATCCTTGCGGCAAGGGATTAAACACTTGCCAACACATAATGGGCGGGGCCGCAGGGAGAAGCGCAGGTGGCGGGAGTTTTGAGTTTCAAAAAGCAAACTTTGGGGGAAAAGCAAGCGGTTTGGTAGAATTGAGCTCCACATCCCTAGCCAGACTGGCTTTCAGATGAAAGTGGGTGGCACACAGCGAAGTAAACCCCAACACTCAAGTGATGACTAGTGGGGCATCTGGCTGGCCTGCATCATCTTGGCAGGACTGCTGCATGTGGCTCTACTCAGCCTCCCCTTCTTCAGCATTCCTCTTGTCTGTACCCTGACCACCGTCATCCATAACTTAGCAATGTATACCTTCCTGCATACAGTAAAAGGGACGCCTTTTGGGACCCCTGATCAAGGACTGGGCTATGACACCCTGGGAGCAGATGGACTACACGCTCTAGTTTACTTCTTCCCACAAGTTCTTCAGCATCTCTCCTGTTGTGCTCTACACAGTAGCTTTACACCAAGTATGATGCTGCTCGCTTCGTCATCAACACAGTCTCATTGCTCAGTGTACTCCTGCCTAAGGTGCCTCAATTCCATTGTGGTTCGTCCTTTGTTATTAACAAATATTGAGGGATGGGGCTGGGGATAGTTCCACAGGCATGAGGAAAGCACTGGAATAAGGGGCTATAACATCCTTCTCCATACTTTTTTCTATATTTTGATAGCCTGAGAACTAGACAATCTTTATCAAGCTACCAGAAAGAGAACAGATTGGAAAAGGGGACTCCAGTCCTGCTAGGGCAAGTTTCTTTCAATCATGAATGGCGGATGAGGTGAGGGCCCAATAGTTCTCTATAGTAAGAAGCAATGTTTGGGGCAGCCTCTTAGTGATTACATTTTCCCTATCTGCCTACCACCTTCTAGCTGTTTTTCTGTGTATTTTCCTTATAATAAAGACAATTTTTTTCCGCAAAAAAAATTCCAAAACAAAACACCCCACCACCTCTCAAGGTTGTTTATTGCCACTGCTGGAACCAAATTAAGGTGGCTTGACATTCACACTTGGAAAAGCCTGAAGGTCTCTCTTGCCCTCCCCCACCAACACAAACACTGGCTCTCTCAAGGCACAGGATGAAGCTGAAGTTCCTTATTTGCCTAGATTCAGCCCCACCAAAAGAAACAATTGTTTTTTTCTTCCCTTCCCTGTAAATCAAGAACTAAATGGGGTGAATTTTAACATATATAAATTACACCTGGTAAGCCTGACTTAACAAAACTTAAAAATTATAGTGCACCAAGTATTCTATAGCAGCTTTATTATCTGTGTAATGAAATAGGCCTCCTTCCAGATCTGTACGGCTTCTCAAGGCTGGGGTGAAAACATCATATGTCATCTATTCCCTTCTCCCACCTCTCTACCTCTGCAAGAAATGTATACTTACAAGGTCAGGCAATTAAGTTTGTAAACTCATCCTAAAAAAAAAATGTTACATACCTCACTGCTGAATATCACTATAATCACCAGATGGCCAAGGAGAGTACTTCATACACTACTTGTATAGTAAAATAACATATTTTTACACAGAGAAATCTAACAAAACAACAACAAAGGGAAAGAAGAGAAAATATTTCAAAAGGCCATGTTCAGGGTGATGAAGATGTCTGAAGCGAGGAGGCCGGGCCAAGCTCAGAAAGCATGTTTGTGCAAATATGTACCAGTGCATACAATTTGCTCTTGGCACTAACTGGTGGCATTCTTCATATAAAATGTAGACACCATAAATAATATCCTATTTATGTTTGACCTGACTTTAACATATTTTCTATATAAACAGAGTAGACCATTACAAGATCCACCTCTGGCTCGGCGCCTGTGGCTCAACGGGCTAAGGCACCAGCCACATACACCTGAGCTGGCGGGTTCGAATCCAGCCCGGCCCGCCAAACAATGATGGCTGCAACCAAAAAATGGCCGGGCGTTGTGGCAGACGCCTGTAGTCCCAGCTACTTGGGAGGTGGAAGCAGGAGACTCGCTTGAGCCCAGGAATTGGAGGTTGCTGTGAGCTGTGATGCCAAAGCACTCTATCCAGGGTGACAGCTTGAGGCTCTGCCTCAAAAAAAAAAAGACAAGATCCACCTCTAATCTTAGGAAAAAGGGGAAGGGCTTGTCCTACTCTTAAAAGTTTCATATAGAGCACACGAAACTTCTGTAGGTGACCCGTGACACAGTTTAGGAAAGCATGTCAAATGAGAAGGTGATGCGACTGTGGGGCAAGAAAGAATGGTAACAGTAGGACCAGGATTAGGGAAAGCATGAAGATTGAGAAGATGAAATTAAAGGCAAAGGGTTCTATTTTAGCATGATGACATTTTGTATGTTCAGAAAGATGTAGATATTTCAGATTTGCTGTATCCATTGCCTTTGTTGAGTTTTACTTTTAAATTCAAGGTAGGGGTACAAATTTTTTTTGGATGGTTGAATACCACTCCCTTTGAGAATAGAGGAATTTTACTTTTAAATCAACAGTATGTTCTATACGTTTAAAGTTAACTACATCCCATGATCAATATTTTCTTAAATAATGATTGTATCTCAGGCCATTCAGAAATATAATAAATGATGTCTTCTAAATTCTAATAATGGCTGGCATTACTTATGACCCTTCCTGAAGCAATAGCCAATAAAAAAGATCATATTTTCAGTGTATACATATCATTTTGAAGACCCTAACATTCAGAAGTGAGTCAATTTACTTAATTTATAGGAATATGAAAACCGTTCTAGGAATTACATTTTATGATTCTACTCTCATCAATATCTGATACTCTAAATTTTCTTTTTAAGCATCTCCATTTTCCATTGTCATGTCTGAATTACATTTCTTATTGTATTTTACCTATTTCAATGTCTACTTCTTTTCTTTTATAAATGAATGCCCTAGTTGAAATCAAAATGAGCCCCAAACCCTTCATATTTAAAACACACTATTTCATGTCATGCAATTAAAAATGTGTGTCTTTAATTGCATATCATGCAATCAAAAATATCAGATGTAGCTCTCTCTCTGATAAGAATTATATTTACATTTACCTCATTATTAAATTGGACTTATTACAAACTATCTTTTAACAGCAATAAAAATAGAAATATCAATACATACTAAAAATTGACTATATTCTTATTTTATTATTTTTAAACAAGTTGAATATTGTTGGATTTTCATCACTCTTACTCTTTGTTTTACTTAAGAAAAAATGAATTAACCATTGAAAGAAGAATGTACAAGTAACAGAACCTATACATAAATATATAAAATATATATATATATATATATCTCAGGTTTGACTCTATAAAATATGTATTATTAAAGATGCTTCAAATATTAGAGATCAGAAAATTATCAAAGATTTCTTTAGAGAACAGCTTAACTAGTTTCAGATGAACTCTTTTCTGATCAACCAAATCCACAAAAACTTTCTTCTGGCTTTTCATTTATCATTTATGTTTCCCCACCAGGCATTTTATAACAAATCAGAAGAATAAATCCAATTTGTTAGGATCCAGGTATTTAAGATGTTACAATGTCTTCTTTTTTTTTTTTTCAATTTTAATAACCCAGTTTATTTAACACACTCTAGTCAAACTATTCTCATTTTAATATGATAAATACAAACTATTATTGAGATGGTTTACATGCTTTTTCTTTTCTTTTTTTTATTGAATCATAGCTGTGTACATTAGTGTAATCATGGGGTACAGTGTGTGGGCTTCATATACAATCTGAAATATTTTCATCCAACTGTTTGACATAAGCTTCATGGGATTTTCTTGTTTATTGTGTGAAAACATTTGTGTTCTGCATTTAGTATTCTTTGACCTCCACACTACAAAAGATCCATAGGTTGCCTTTCATTTGAATGGATATTGAGAAAAATGAGAGAGAAAGAAACAAGGGTTTACTTCATAAGATCAAAAATCATCTAAAAAACAAGTTTATTGTCTGTGGTTAAATATTTTACCTTCATAAAGAAATTATGTGGGCTCGGTGCCTGTGGCTCAGCAGGGTAAGGCGCCAGCCACGTACACCTGAGCTGGCGCATTCAAATCCAGCTAGGGCCAGCCAAATAACAATGACGGCTGCAACCAAAAAATGGCCGGGTGTTGTGGCAGGCGCCTGTAGTCCCAGCTCCTTGGGAGGCGGAGGCAGGAGAATCGCTTGAGCCCAGGAATTGGAGGTTGCTGTGAGCTGTGATGCCACAGCACTCTATCCAGAGTGACAGCTTGAGGCTCTGTCTCAAAAAAAAAAAAAAAAAATTATGTGATGTGTTTTTGAATAACTTGATATTAGTTTCATTACGCCTTCCAGATTTCACTCCCATAATTATTTTCAATTCTCACCCATCCCTCCAATTAGTTTTTCCCTTTGACAAGTTTAATTCTTTTTTTTTTTTTTCATTGAATCATAGCTGTGTACAATAATTCAATCATGGGGTACAGTGTATGGGCTTCAGATACAATCGGAGATATTTTCATCAACCTGATTGCGATAACATTCAAGAGACTTTCTCATTACTTTGTGAGAACATTGATCCGTA
>CAUYRH010103287.1:0-12738 GCA_963574655.1 Perodicticus potto | reverse complement strand
CTAACAAACATATGAAAAAATGCTCAACATCCTTAATTGTTAGAGAAATGCAAATCAAATCCACCCTGAGATACCATCTAACTCCAGTGAGAATGTCCCACATCACAAAATCTCAAAACTGCAGATGCTGGCGTGGATGTGTAGAGAAGGGAACACTTTTACCATCTCATTTCTTTATCTCAAATGTGAACGCAGTTTCAATAAATGTGTAACAGAATGGGGTAAACTGAAATTCACATTTTATCTCAAGAACAGGAAAAGGGGAGGCCTAGAGAATGGGAATATGCCTAACCAATGGTGCCAAGGGGAGAACTCAAGACAATAACCCATTTAATTGTTTTTATGAACTCACCTCTGAGCTAAACACAAATGGAGCTAACATTAGCATACAAGCATTTGAAAACTGACTACAAGATAGAAAATGACCAAGTCCCAGGCTTAATGAATATATGAGATAGATCAGAATAGCATTGTAATAGTTTGAAAACTAAACTTGTGTTAGAATCACAACTCAACAGAATGCTGGTTGGAACTTGAAGCCTGAACTCCATTAGGTCAATTATTTGCAAAGCAAAAATATTTCTTTCTTACAAAACAAATATAGCAACATTTTCTTGATAAACAAGACTCAGAGCATAACTTTAAAATGTGTAGAATACAATCCAAAATTAGTTAGCCTATTAAGAATTGAGAAAAATCTCAACTCAAATGGGAAAAAAAATAATTATCAACACTGAGATAATACAGACATTGAAATTACTGGACAAAGACTATAATGAGCTATCATGAAAATGTCCTAACAAGTAGTGGTAAGCACTCTTAAAATAAATGTTAAAACATAAAATCTCACCAAAAGCAATAGAAAATATAAGAAAAAATCAAATGGAAATTTTAGAGTCAAAAAATAAATAACCAAATAGCAACAAATCTTTAATGGGATGCTTTATAGTGGTATTCAAGATGGTAGAGGAAAGAATCATTGCACTTGAAGAGAAATCAATTTAAATAACTGATGTGACAAAAGAAAAATAAAATAAAAATAATTAACAAAGATCTAGTGACTTGTAGGACAACCTAATAGATATAGATTATGTATCACCATAAGTTCATAAGAAAAGAGAAAGAGTGCTATGCACAATCAAAACAAGATTTAAAGAAATAAAGGCTGGACGGTGCTTGTAGCTCAAAGGAGTAGGGCGCCGGCCCCATATGCCAGAGGTGGCAGGTTCAAAGCCAGCCCTGGCCAAAAAAACTGCAAAAAAAAAAAAAAAAAAAAAAAAAGAAAAGAAAGAAAGAAAGAAAGAAAGAAAGGCTGAAAACTTACCAAGCTTGGCAAAAGATCTAAACCTACAGATTCAGGAGGACAGTGATCCTTAGAAAGGACAAAAATGAAGGAACCTGAATCTGGTCTACTACTGTGAATGTTCCCTACATAATGAAAAAGAATGCAAATTTTGCTAGTTTTTTGTTAAGTAGTTTAAAAATTTGAGCAAGTTTTATACATTTTTAAAAATATTTGAAGTATATTCTATGAGTAGAAATCAACAACAGAAAGATATAGAAAATTTTCCAACTATTTTGGCAATTACACATTTTTAAAAACCTAACAAAATGAATATAATATGTAGAAAGTCTACAAGAGGAAAACCATAAGTCTCAGATGTAAGATATCAGGCAATATCTGAATAAATGGAGAGATTCCATGGAAAGAAATGTCAGTTCTTTTCACTTTGATTTATAGAGTCAAAGCAATCCCACTCAAAATGCCAGCTGCTTATTTTGTGAATATTGACAAATTAATTCTAAAGTTTATAAAGGCAAATGACCCAGAATGACCAAAAATGTTACAGGAGAACAAAGTCAGAGGATTGATACTGCTTTATTTCAAAGCTTATATAAAGCTACCTTAATCAAGACAGTGTGGTGTTTGCAAAATAATAAACAAGCATAATATATGGATGGAACAGAATAGCATCCAGAAATAGATGCAAACAATAGCATCCAGAAATAGATCCAAACCTGTGATTTTTGCTGCTTTACATTGGGTTTATCAGAATATTAAATGAATTTTTGACTTACAATATTTCTGATGTAAAGTTGGAAAGCATCTGTGTGATCAACTGATTTTTGACCAAACAGCAAAGGCAATTAATTCAATGGGAAAAGGATAATCTTGTCAGCAAATGGTGATGGCACAAGTGGATATTCACATACAAAAAAATGAATTCAAACAATGCAACTTCCACAAAAATTAGCTCGAAATGGATCAGAGACCTAAGTATAAAATGTGAAACTATAAAACTCCTTGAAGATAACATAAGGGAAAACCTAGGTGATCCTGTGTTTGGTGATGACTTTTAGCTACATCATCAAAAGCACAATCTGTCAATGAAAAATTTTGATAAGTTGGACTTCATTAAAATTGTAAACCTCTGCTCTGCAAAACAATAGGTAAAGAGAATAAAATGTCAGGTCAAATACTGGGAGAAAATTTTTTCAAAACACACATCTGATAAAGAGCTGGTATCTAAAAACTACTAACAACCCTTAAAACCCAACAGTGAAAAATGAAACACCCCAATTAAAGTGTGGAGAAAACATATGACTAGACATCTTAGCCAACAAAGATATGCAGATGGCAAATAAGCATGTGGAAGGTATTCAACACCATGTATCATAAGAGAATTTCACATTAAAACCACAATGAGATTCCACACATCTATGAAAATGGTTAGATCCTGGTGAGACTGGGAAGCAGCAGGGATTCTCATTCATAGTAAATGAGAATCCAAAATGGTACAATGGAAAGCTGGGGGTTTCTTACAAGACAAAACAAACTCATACAGTAATTATGTTCCCCTTAGACTCAAATGAGTTGAAAACTTATATTCACACAAAGACCTACACATAAATATGTATAGCAGCCTTACTTAAAATTGCTAAAACCTGAAGCAACCGAGTTGGGCTTCAATAGGTGAATGGATAGACTAACTGCGGTGCATCTGTGCAAATGAATATTATTCTGTGATAAAAATAATCATTATGAAGCCACAGAAAGACACTAAGAAACATAACATGCCAATTGCTAAGTGGAAGAGACCAATCTGAAAATGCTATAAACTGTATTCATACCACACACTGCACATTTACTCAAACTGTATGACATTCAGGAAAAGGCAAAATTGGTGAGAGTAAGATCACTGATTGATAAGGATCTGAAGGGAGCTGAGGGGTGGAGGAGGCAAAGACAGGGGATTTTCAGGGCAGTGAAACTACTCTCTATGATACCTACTGTTATGGTGAACATCAATCATTAGGCATTTGTCAAAAACTATGGAATGGACAGCACAAAAATTAAAACCGAATGTAAACCATAGACGTTCGTTAGTAAAATGATAAATATTGGCTCATTGATCATAACAAATGTACCCCACTCAGTAAGATGTTAGCAAAGTAACTAATTGGAAAGGGGCGGTGATGGCAATGCTGCTGTCACCAGGATCCTGCTGCACATTCCGCAATGCACAGGTCAGACCCACTCACGCGACAATTATCCAACCCCAATTGACAATAGCGCTGAGGTCTCTGTTCTCAATGGGTTCCCCCCCCCCCATGTTGGACACTTTAAAAATAACTTTGCATTTATGGAACTAATCAGAAAAGAAAAAAAAGACTTTATCGATATCATTTTATATGGGCAACTCAAATAGCAAAGAGATTTTATTCTATCATAATAGGTATTTCCAACTCTAACAGCAAAAACATACATTATTTCTTAAAAATTCCTTACTTCATTCCCAGATACTTTTAAACAGAAACATTTATTTCAGTGGTTGTGGGGAAATAAGTGACAGTAACTGGCTTTCAGGCCAGTTAACATTGCAACACTTAAAAAGTTCATATCTATCTTTTTTCTGCTCTTATTTTCTTTGCAGACTTTTGTTATTGGAAAAAGCGACAGCCCTAGCAAGGGATGACAGAAACTCGAGGAAACTGGGCACCCTAACGTCTCTATTCTGACACAGCTCAGGTCTCTGGTAATTTCTTTTCAAGCATCTAGAGTTCAGACTTTTGGTCTTGATGGGAAAATCCAAATGTGGGCAAGAAGCCAGTTTATTTGCAGCGCCCTAACTAATATAATATTTGCAATTTGCCCAGAGATTTCTCAGCAGGTGGATTTCTTGCACAGAGAATGTTTGTAAACTCAAATACACAAGGTATGTTTCATTGTTTTCTTTGGGAGGTGGTCTCTTACTGGCTTAAGACAATGAAAGGGCTGATTGAGTCACTGTTGAACACATTTTTCCATTCCATCTCTAACTCTATCCTCTTGCTGAGACCAGAGTTGAAAATCTGCAACCTCTGAGACCAGCATGCTATTGTTTAGCTGCAATTGCTAGTTCTGGACAGGATTGGAAAGAGGCTCGGGTAGTTGTGCAGGGACGGTGATGCTGAGACTATCCCCTATGACAGTAATTATCAGTCAGGGTGGTTTTGCCTCTTAGAGAACGTTTGTGGGGAGAGATACAGCGTGCTACGACTAAGTATCCTAAAATTCACAGGACAGGACGCCGTAACAAAAAATTATCTGGCCCCAAATGTCAATATTGCTGAGGTTGCAAAACCTTACTCTATGGGCTCCTTCATCTTCGCCAGCATTGGTTAGATTTTTATGTCTTATATATCTTATAATAAATGATGTGGTCTGTACCTTAGATGGACATTCTTTAGAGAAATCTTCTCAAGTATGCCTCTGTTATGTAATATCTATCAGGCCATAGTCTTGGGAAGCATACGTATTTGGAGAAGCCACATACTATTATATTTCATTTAACCCTAAAGAATCATTTGCAAGGAAATATTTTCAGTATTTGTTTTGTTTAAAAAGATCAATGTAATCATTGAAGTGATGCTATTTCAATTAATATAATAAGACTACTAGAGTCAAATTGTTCCTTGAAACACAAAAAGCCCCATGTAAATGGAACCATCTGGCCGTTTGTAGCTGGTCAAGTGCAGCTCAGTTTGCTTTGTGCTAGGGGCAATGCTTTAATATGTGTCTGAGTTGGAAACTGGCATTTAACAAACTTATTTTAAGAATGTCATAAGTACTTAAGTATAATGTACCAATTTCTTAAACTGTAATTAAGTGCATACTGAGATTAAAAATGAATATTATCGGTAACCAATATAAAAATGCCAATAGCGCAGAAAGGTTCTGCTTCAGCCTGCAAACGAGGAATCAATACTAAAGTCTGTTCCCACCTGGAAAAATGGAGTCTTGAATAATTGTCCAGTTAATTTAATAAATGTAGACAGCTGACCTAGATAAATCAAGTCATAAAAAACTCTTTTACCTCATTAGCATTTTTGACCTGAATTATCCAGATAATTATTCCAGTTTTCCACATCACTTTGCTCATATTGACGGAGTGTCTTTCAGTTTTTCACGTAAATGAGTTTCTTCTGTCCTGCTCAAAACACAACAAGGTGTGCGTCCTTTGTGATGCAAATCTAGCATTTCCCTGTTTTGTTGATACTTTTTGAAATGCTAGCATTTCTGTTTGGGTAACCTTTAATTCACTATAGATAATTTGACCATTGTGGAACCCACGGATCTATTTAACCAGTATATAATTCTAAATATAAAACATTTCTTTTGCCATTCTGCTCTATTTTCTTTTATGTCTGGTGTATTTGAATTTCTGCAGAACAATTCTTTTCCTTCTCTCCTAGCGTATTTCTGTTCAGTTGGTAAAATTAGTTCACTTGCTCACCTAGTTCAGACCTAGTTACCCAGCAATGTGGTGTTCACAACTCAAGCTTCTATTTCACCTCACATAAACACATAGTTCACCCTATTTATATCTAATTAGAAAATTCTTGTGCAGAATTAATCTGAAATGAGAGAACATATGGAAAGCAGATATTATGGTAAGTTCAGTTATCCTTTAATATTGCTGTTGCTTAAAGATTAATTTGGGTTTGGGCAGTGCCTGTGGCTCAAAGGAATAGGGTGCCAGCCCCACATACCGGAGGTGGTGGGTTCAAATCCAGCCCCGGCAAAAAACTTGCAAAAAAAAAGCCTAATTTGGGTTTGGAGATGGGGGAACATGAGAAGAATAGAAGGCAAAACAAAAGCATTTTACAATTATTTTTGATAAACTCATTCATCCAATTTTATAAGAGGTATAAATAACAATTCTTTATTTTGCTATAAGTATTGAGATTATATTCCACAACAGGAAAAGCCACGCTGAGAAACTATAGAATCCTGACTCATGTTTGCCAAGCATCATGCACTATTTATTTCACTAGTGAATCCAACTCTTGTTAATTGCTACTCTCACAGCGTTTTGCTTTATTTTCAATAGTTGTATGTGACTGAAATTTTTTGTTATCAATTTCATGATATTCCATTGTTTGAATTTTTAATAGCAATTATGCTTCAGCCATCATATTGTTCACTAATATTGCATAACACACATTCCCAAGGTTTAGTGGATGAAAAATAACCATTTATTGTTAGTCATAAAACTACAGGTCACTGGGATATTCTATAATCTGGTCTACGAGGCTTGCTCATATATCTGAGGTCTGCTACCCACGTTGACTGGGGCCTGCCTTGTATTTGACCACCTCACTCACAGATCTGAAGGTTAGCTATTAATGTGTGGAAATCAGGAAACTAAACCACATAGCTCTCATTCGTGAATCCTATCAGCTTACCTCATTCACATGACAGCGTCAGGGATTCAAGAAGAGCAGAGGTAAACTAGGGTTTGAGTTTTTAGGACACGTTTTTCTACTACACTCAACACAAATTAAAGGCACATCCCAGACTGAAGAGGGAGAGTAACAGAGGTTACTGCTTCATGTATGGCCTGAAATGTAATATCACAGAGAAAGAGAGATTAATTATGCAGAGAATATTTATACTGCAGAGAATGTTTATGGGAGAGATTAATTATGACTATATTTGTAAAAGATATTCTACCTCCCACCCCACTAGCGCAATTTTTTACATTCATTCCCTTTCAAGACCCTTGAAATTCTCATCCAATTATGGCATTATGCTTAAAAAGAGAATCTTGTGCTCTACATCAGATCTAGATCTTCAGTGGCTCTGATGGTCCCTAACTCTTAATTCTTATTATGGAGAACCAAGAGTTAAGACAACAAATTACCTGACCGCCAAATGTATAAACTTACAAAGGAGGGACAGAGAGAGACTAATAAGGGCCAGTGGCCCCTAAAGAAGGCAAGAATGAGAGGTGCATTGTGATCACTGGTCTATAGAAATTGCAGAATCCTGCTGGGTAAATGTCACAACGTCTAGGTTGGAAAAGGATGTTAGTATGAGCTTTTGTGAATGTGTACTCATCTACACATGTGTTCAGGCACTTGTATGATTTTTAAAAATTATTTCCATGTTTTTAGGCTTTACAAATTGTGTTTAATTTTTATTGAAAGTTTAAAAATGCCAAAGTATAGAACAATATATATATAGAAAACAGCACATAGATTCTATACAATTTTACATAAATATAGAAATCTGTCTTCATAAATGATATTTTTGCTGTTAATGATAACTTTTGTCTAATGAGTGTGGAATGGGTATTTTGCTTCATGCACTTACTTTCCTTGATCTCTGTCAACTGAACCTTTGACTTACAGTGACAGGATTGGCGGCTTTTACATACTCTTGTGTAACTTATTTAAAGCTTGTTTTTTTCACTTGATTTTATGTTTATTTCAGATTGATTCTGAGTTTGCAAAGCATATTTTTTGTTTTTAAGAACAAGCAAAGATATTAGTCCGGTGTGAATTGAGTAAAGGAGTTGAAGAGTATTTGCAAGGTGAATTTAAAAAAAAAATTAAAAGAACAAACAAGAAAAAATTAGCCACTGCCAAAATATGCAGCACCTTATAGACCATAGCAGAGAGTTTCAATTTTATTCAAATATTATGAGAAAAAAATCGAGAGCTTTGAAGGAGACATCCGTAATCACAGTTACATCTCTAGGAAGGAAAAGAAAGTGAAGCAGGAAATGCAGAAGTAGAAAAGGCCTGGAAGCAAGAACACGAGCTGGAGGGCGGTTCAAACGGTCCACAGGACAGAGAGCAGCGTCCGACTTAAGTGATGATTCTGGAACTTACAAGAAATCATTGTGCTCTGAATACATTTTTAAGGTAAAAATTATAAGATTTTCTATGAATCAGACAAGAAGGCTAAGAAAAAGAGAACAGGTAAGGATGACTCCAATGCTTGTGGCCCCAATTCATGTGTAATTCAAAGTACTCCTTTTTTGCTTGTTTTTGTTTGTTTCATTTTTTATTTCAGATTGATATGAGAGTATTTCTGATTAGGTTGCATTACTAGTATGTAAAGTGAAGTCTGAAATGTAGTTTTATACTTCACTTAAGAAGTGTGTCATACACCTCTACATTGTACCTTGTAGGTAGGAATTTACTGAGGCCCCTGTCCCCCCTTCTCTAATTTAATTGAGTTTTTCTCTTATGTGGGTCTGTAGTTATTAATCTACTAGTTTCAACTTAGTAAGGAGTACAGTAACTTAGTATGGAGTACATAGGAAACTTGATTTTTCATTCTTACAAAACTTTACTTAGATGAATGTTCTCCAAAGGCTTCCAAGGAAATACAAAAGGTGCAAAGTCTCCATCTTTTTTGTGGCTCAATAGTGTTCCATGGTATTTATACACCACAGTTTATTAAACCATTTACGGGTTGATGGGCACTTGGGTTGTTTTCACATCTTTGCAATTTTCTGATTTAAGCTGCTATAAACATTCAAGAACAAATGTCCTTATGGTAAAATGACTTTTTTTTTCTTTTGGGTAAGTATCTAGTAATGGGATTGTAGGATCAAATAGAATGTCTACTTTCAGTTCTCTGAGGACTCTCCGTTCTTCTTTCCATAAAAGCCTGTGCTAAGTTTACAGTCCTACCAGTAGTACATGAGTGTTCCCCTCTTTCCCACTGGGCTGTGGGCCATGCTCACTGGGTCATGTCTCAAAGGTTAGGTCATATCTCAAAGTGTTTTTGATTTGCATTTCTCTGATGTTTAGGGATGATGAGCATTTTTTTTTTCTAAGACCACGTCTCACTCTGTCACACTGGGTAGATTGCTGTGGTGTCATAGCAATCTCAAACTCTTAGATTCAAGTGATCCTCTTGCCTATGCCTCCTGATTAGCTGACACCCACCATAACGCCCAGCCATTTTTTAAAAGATAGGGTCTGACTCTTGGTCAAGCTGGTTTGGAATTCATGAGCTCAAGCAAACCACCTGCCTCAGCCTCCCAGAGTGCTGGGATTACAGGCGTGAGCCACTGCTCTTGGCCTTTGATGAGCAGTTTTTCATGTGTTTGCTGGCCATTCATTTCTCCTCTTGGGAAAAGATTCTGTTCATGCCTTTTGCACAACGATTAATGGGATTGCTCTTTCCTTGTTGATTTTCTAGAGTTTTTCGTAGATTCTTGTCATTAGCCCTCGGTCAGATTCATTACATGGGAATATCTTCTCTAATTCTGAGGGTTGTCTCATTGTTTTGTTGATTGTGTCCTTAGCTGTGCAAACCTATTTAACTTGCTCAGTTAACATTCATTTGTTTTTGTCGTTGCTGTGATTGCAAATGGGGTTTTCTTCATTAATTCTTTTCCTAGGTCTACAAGATACAGAGTTTTCCCTGCACTTTCTTCTAGAGTTTTTATAGTTTTGTAATGTACATTTAAATCTTTTGTGTGAGTGTGTGACAGAGTCTCACTATGTTGCCCTTGGTAGAGTGACATGGCTTCACAGCTCACAGCAACCTCAAACTCTTGGGCGTAAGCAATTCTCTTGCCTCAGCATCCCAAGCAGCTAGGACTACAGGCGCCCACTACAACACCCGGCTATTTTTTCATTGCAGTTGTTTAGCTGGCCAGGGCCGGGTTCAAACACCCCACCCTTGGTGCTATGGGTGCCAAGCCATACATTTAAATCTTTTATTCATTGTGTGTTAGTTTTTGTAAATGGTGAGAGGTGCTGGTCTATTTTCAGTCTCTTACATGTGGCTCCCCAGCTGTCCAGCACTATTTACTTAATAAGGTTTCTTTTCCCCACTGTATTCTTTTGTTTGCTTTATCAAAGATCAGACAGCAATACGAGGCTGATTTCATCTGTAGGTTCTCTATTCTGTTCCATTGATCTAGGTCCCCATTTTTAAGCCAATACTATACTGTTTTCATCACTATAGACTTGTACTATAACCTGAAGTCTGATGACGTGATGTCTCCGGATTGATTCTTATTTTATAGAATTGTGTTGGCTGTTCAGGGTAATCCTTTTAAAATTGAGAACTTAATTAGTGAGTTGGTTATTGTTAGTGTGGTGATATTATTTTGAATTACTTGGTATTTTCTAAATAAATGTCTTTTCATAGTCACTTCTAATTGCTGTCTATCTTTATTTCTGTATTTCAAGCTTTTTTTTAATATATATATGATTGCTACTTGATATTTTCCAGTTGGCTGTTTTAGTCTTCCTCTGCCCCTACATATGTAGATTTTCCACACTCCCACATACATAAGTCTATTTTCAGCCAGGTCTTTCCCATAAATGTGAATATTGGCAGGTAAATCTGTGTTGTTCCTTGACTACAAGGAGGCTTTTATTAAGATGTGAATTGTCTGGAAGACCATGAATGAATGTGGCTTTGTTCATCAATGTTGGAATACTAAATCTTCTCCAGTAGTTATGTCAATCTCTTATTTATTGCTGATTTTACTGGATTTTCATTGTTGGTTTTTTCACTGTGTATTTGGTTGATTGGTTGCTTGATTTTCTACTTAGGATTGAAAGCTAAATATATGAGGATAGGGTGAAGAAAAAGAAGAGTAGGGTGGAGCTGCAAATTTGTACAGATATTCATCTAACAGGTTTTCATTTAAGTCTATTTTTTCATCCTCACTTCTCATTACTTCCCTCTGTTCCTTCTGGTCTCCAGCTGGAGTACATCATTGTTTCTGAATAATTGATTGGTTCCTGATTTAATTAAATATTGTTTTGCAAAACTGTTTTTCTACCCCTTTGTTTAGTCTAACTTTTCACATTAAGTTTCTCTTTATATTTTTTCATTGTCTTTTTTATATCTGCCATGATTGTATACTATTTTTTATTCCAAATGTTATTCATCATTTTTTAAATTTTGTATTTCTTTATTTACTGATAAAATTGTTACATATATTTATATGTTTATCCATCATTTATCGTTTCTTCTATCCTGAATAGATTCTTGTCTCCACCCACTCCTAACATACTTGCCTTAAATAATTACTCCAAAGAATAGGAGATAGGATGCTCCAAAGATTGCACACACACTTTCCTCTGTTTATACCAAAAGATAACCTGTAATGAAAAGTTTTCTAGATTTCTCAGTAGGGTACATGTTAACATATTTGAAATTATGAAATGATTTTTAACTTTTTGTAATTCATTCATTTTTAAAATTTATTTATTTCTATTTCAAAACCTCTGGGATCACACAGTTCCACTGGAATCTACCAGCTCCTATGGCCTCTGCAGACTGGGCTGGATTTGGGAAATGTTTCAGTGGGGACCAGTGGCATGAAACCTGAAAGGCTGAAGCTCCCTGGGAAGGACAAAGGCATATGATGGGTGGAGAAGCAATGGCTGGAGTCTGTGGTAATTGGGAGCAACCCTGAGGGGATCTGACAGCCTGATGCATTTTTTTTTTCCCAAGAACTCCCGTTCTCCCGTTTCACTGGCACCAGTAGCTTTTAGGCTGATGAGGCTAGAAAAGCACTCCAGCAACTCAGGAGCCTACTGACTACGAGAGCCGTAAATGAAGGAGAATCACAACCTCATCTACTTTACTTTTCTTTTTCTTTTTCTTTTTCTTTTTCTTTTCTTTTTTTTTTTTTACAAGTGAACAGTTTATTAAAAATTAAACAAAGGTATGATGTGATACAGTACAAGCAGGACACTCAAGATAG
This sequence comes from Perodicticus potto, assembly GCA_963574655.1. Classification (NCBI taxonomy): domain Eukaryota; kingdom Metazoa; phylum Chordata; class Mammalia; order Primates; family Lorisidae; genus Perodicticus; species Perodicticus potto. The sequence goes on along the minus strand of CAUYRH010103287.1, from coordinate 721 downwards.
GTATAATAGTACTACTCACACAGAAACTTAAATTTCACCTCAAAAAAAGTCACAAGACAACAGAGAAAGCAATTTCGCTGTTATAAAATAAGATATTTCATGCAAAGTATTAACTCTGCCCCCCCAAAGCTCAACCTCCCAACAAACAAAAAACTATCTGGGAATACTGCTATGCTAACATATTAACCACAGTATAATCATTCATAGAAAAATAGTAACTAAGCAATGAATTAAATTAAATAACAAAGTTCAAACTATCATAAACTCATAGACCACAATGATTTTACAAAAGAAGCAATTCCGGAAATTTTATAAACAATAAAAAAAGAAGAAATATTTCAATATCATTCTACTTGATCTGAATACACCTGATATTGAAATTGGAGAAAAGATACTGTTTTAAAGGGAAATTACAAACATGTTTCACTTATAGATGGGGATGCAATATCCTAAACAACATATTGACAAGTTGAATTAAAAAATTAATATTTAAGTAATGTGCTTTGGTCAAAGTCGAATCCAATTTATATGAAAGTCACTATTTTCTTTTCTTTTTTTTTTATTTTCTTTCCCTTGCCGCCTCCCTCCTTCTCTGTCTGCTCTCTCCTTCCCCCATGCCCCACTGTGTCATTGATTATCATTAATTGTCCTCAAATCAAAGTTGAATACATAGGATTCATGCTTCTCCATTCCTGTGATGTTTCACTAAGAATAATATGTT